>JAAAKQ030084994.1:0-33549 GCA_010016005.3 Zanna intricata | reverse complement strand
AGCCCCAAGCGACTTCTTTTTGTTCCCTCATCTAAAAATTGCGCTCGGAGGACAGAGATTTTTGTCAAATGAAGAGGTAGTCACCTTCATGAACAGTTATTTTGCACAGAAAAATGCCGAGTACTATTTGGACGGGTTACAGAGATGGGAGCATTGCTGGGAGAAGTGTGTAGAGGTACAAGGAGACTATGTTGAAAAATAAGAAAAAAATTTCTAAAAAAATGCCTTGTATATTTGTTAGGTCGGAAACTTTTCAGACTGCCCTCGTATAATAATAATGTAATAAGAATTTTTTACATTATATAGATACAAAATGAATCAATTGACACATTATACATTTTAATTATTACAATTGCATTATATACTATACCTTACATATTATAATCAAGCTAAATTTACATGTGCTGTGACAAGAATTCTGTCATTGGAATACGATGCATCTTTAATTTGATTTATTTTATATTTTTCTCAACATTTTAAAAAATCTCTGATAATCGACTCTCCAGCTTTCTCTGACCAGAGGCCTAATTCATCCCCATCCAAAAACTGCAAATAATGTGACAAATCTTTCAAAACAACATTAACTTTCAATGTTTTATAAACTTCTTTAGCTTCAAAAAATTCATGTAGTTCACCAATGTGCTAATCCAATTCATCTCTGTCTAATTTTTTTGTTGTGAAGTAACGATGTACAACCTTGTCCATAACTTTGAAAGCAGAAACAAATTGCATGAATCCAAGAGTTCCATAGATTTCTGGATCGAGAAGTTTGTCAGTCTCTGTTAATAACTTCCTGCAAGCATTACCCTCAAAAATATCTCCTTGATCATTTTTGGGTATAAGCTTCAGTTTGTAAGGTCAAAATAAGAATTTTTCATGACTAATAAGATTAATCAATCCACCCCCAAAATGAATGGTTTACATACGCTTGCAAAATATGCTGTTTAGGTATTACCCACTTTTGGATGATACAAGCTTTGTTGTCTTCATTGAAAATTTAAGGACTTACAGTACTGTAGTGACTCTGTAGCTACTTTTTTGTCATTACCTGACAAACAAGATTTTTCATAATCTTGTTTGTTCTTCAAATCTCTATAGGTGTTCAACCTAAATATGGGGTCAAGATGAGCCTCATTTACATTGCTTACTGCAGTGCTATTCTTCTCTATTACTATTGCCCTGGCGTTTTCTTAGTTCTCCCAATGATATGAAGCAATAAAGATAGAGAAAAAATTATGTTTCTGTTTGTTGACCACTCGTATTGAGAGGGATTTTAAAATGTGAACCAAACTTGAGTTGAATATTATTCAGATTACACAACTCAAACATCAGGTTGATGTATGTGTACATCTCCTGTATTCCGAGCACTATGCAATCATAATCAATTCATTAACGCTAGTTAAAATACATTTTTTGCCTGTCATTCCACCTTCACACATTTTTTCTATTTACTCCACTTTTGAGATTTTCACAGTCTTTGTTTACTGAGTAACACTCTGGAAACACAGACATGCTTATTTTGTAAAACCTTTGACCACTGTCTGTCATCACTTTAATATGAACATTGCCAATGAAATTCCACTTTTTTGTGATATACTTCAGTAGTTTTTCAGCATCCACACAAATTACTGGTCTTTTCACTTTTAGACCATTTTTTATTTTTAAATCAAGTATGCTTTCTTTATAAACATGTTCAAGCATATTCAAAGTTTTAGTTATATGTTTTTAAAAATATGATTTATGCTTTTTTGTGGATAGCTATAATTGACTTTTGCTTCTCTTGATGTAAATTTAATGGATTTTACAACTTGTTGCATATTCATTTTGTTAATTTAAAAATTACTTAATGAAATATAAGTTCATCATGCAACATTCAATACACAAATAAAATATTATTCATATATATAAAAAAGTAATGTGCAATAAGGTTTTTTTACCTCCTCACT
Organism: Zanna intricata; assembly: GCA_010016005.3. Classification (NCBI taxonomy): domain Eukaryota; kingdom Metazoa; phylum Arthropoda; class Insecta; order Hemiptera; family Fulgoridae; genus Zanna; species Zanna intricata. The sequence goes on along the minus strand of JAAAKQ030084994.1, from coordinate 31,603 downwards.
ACCCCAACAACAATGTACCCAAATGAATGAATCATTATATTATTTTACGTATAAATATTATTCATAAAACATATCTAATTTTAGATGAAAATGAACAGCTACATTAAGATAAAGTAACACATTCCTATTGACTAAACTCAATGAAAATAAAAAAAAAATGTAAATAATGATTTTTCAAAAATAGTTACCATTTCGATTTCATTTAAAATGGTATTTGAAACTATGGTGCCAAATGAAACCCTACTCACCATTTTTGGTTTCAGTATTGTTATACCTGTCACTGGTAATTGTGCCCCATGGTAGTCTGTAAGAAGTTTAACATCTACGTCTTCTATAACCTAAGATTTTGGTTTGAAAGTCTTCATAAGTTTTTATATTTCTTTGAATTTGGATTGCTTATCACTATTCTTATGCAGATCCTCAATTTCATTTCAGGTTTCTTGGATATATGAATTTTTATCATGACGACACAATCTTTGAATTTCAACTGGCAATCTCCAGTAATGTACTGAAGATTGACTGGTGGTGACATTCACTTTTTTTTGTTTCTCTAGAAGTTGGACTGTTTCATTGGACCACCACTTTTGTTTGATTCTAGACTGCCATACTTCTTCAGCTATCACCTGTGTAGTTTCAACAAGCATGTTTTTAAATCTTTCTATTTTCTGAAAGGTGCTTGTTCACTCTTACCATATTTTTCACCTAACTTGACTTTTAGTTTCTAAAGGTGTTCCATCTTTTGAATTCTCAAAAGACTTGATTTCCATTTTACTCGAGTAACACACAACTTGACTGTAAAAAACAGATATAGCTGTCCGAACCTCAATCTGCACCGGGACGTGTTTTTATATGATTGATCAATGGTTTCCATCCTTCTGAAATCAAGGCATGATTGATTTGGTTCCAATATCTGGTGCATGGTGAGACCCACATGTACAGCTACGAGGATGCTGCTGAAAGTGTGTATTGGTTATTTGGAGTCTCTTCTCTTGACAGAATTGGATTAATTGTTCCCTGCGATAATTATTGCTGTTATTTTTTTTCACTGCCTACATTTGTCTTAAAAGTCGCCTCGCATAATTCTAATTTCTTTTGCCAGTAGCAAGTCATAGCATGAGGCAGATTGGTTATAAAATCTCTTCTATTTCTTCATCTTCAGCTGTTAATGTTGGAATGTATATCTAAATTACACTACTGGCTCTGTGTTTAATATAACCAGAAGGATGCTGTCATTAATTTATCTATTCATATACCGCACCTTTCCATTTCCTCAATATTATAAGTGCAACACCATTGCTTGATTATTCTGATTTTCCTGAGAAATATACTTTCCAAATTTCCTTCCAATATACTGAAGTGGCTGTTGTCTCTCTAATGACATGTCTCTGGATTTGACATTCTTTCTTGACAACTGCAAGGTTGCCTACTTTCATTAAACCTCTTTCATTAAGTCTCTGCGACCTGCAATCTTATGTACTCTTTCAGTGATGGTAGCTGAGGTTCCTCTCACAGTTGTCCCTTCACAGATCCAATTGGAAAGTGGGAAATTTGAAATTACATAACATTTAGCTGCGTACAATATCATGATAGGTTTTCTTGGAAACATTACTCGTGCTGGTTTTCCTATTGCCTTTCACAAGGATTTTCTATCAAGGTTTATTCCTTTACTCAAAAGGTCCAGTTTTAAGTTGCTTGTTATTCATCTCCTCACTCCAAGACAACATATACAATCAAGTTATATTTGGATGCAGTTGTGAGTGTGAAATAAAATATTAAAAAACTGATGTTGCCATTTTGAAATTGTTGAATATAGTTTTATCATAATTTTTTTATGTTAGAGAAAATTAGTACAAATGTTTAGATAATATAATGATTTTTCAATCCAATCTTTAGATATGAATTTTTGTTTAAAAAATATAAAATGGTAGAAAGAAAGAAATCATTTTTAATTCAACTGCAAAGAAAATGAATATGGATACACTTTTTGTGACAATCCATACTTGTATTACTTATCCTGACTTTAGCCATGAATCTTCTGTATAACAGTGGAAGGAGTAGATTACTTTTGTATTTCAGTTTACTTAGATATTATACACATATATTTTTGTAATATCTAAATTATATGTTGCAGTTAATGGCTCCGGATCCACCTCGTATTGAGAGTGAGTGTCTGTCATCGGTTAACTCTGAACTTTTAGTGATGGCAGTAAACAGTGATGATAGTGATGATGATAATGATGATATGGATAATAACAATGATATTACATCATTAGGTTACACACTTTTTACTAGTACATATGATTTGATGAATAGTGTAAGTGTCAATTTGTTGCTGCCCATAATTCCTGCACATTAAAATTAAGTAATTTATGTTGGCACATTCCAGTAATCTTTATGTTAAATTTTTTTTCTGCTTACAAAACCTTTTTCATGGACATCTTCTGTAGTTTGGTTTAGTTTTAGTTAGTTTGGAATATGTAGGTATCTGTGTGTCATTGTTTGTGAAATGATGAAATGATTTCATTAAAAAGATTAAATGTGGGTTCAAGAATAGTTCTAGGTTCATCAGTTTGGATTTGATACTATTACAAACCAATAAGGGTCAGAGGAAATAGAACCGATAACCTGTAGCTTTCACTTTGGATCGCAAAGTACATTTTTTCTTTCTTCTTTCAAATCAGTTGGTATTGATTTATATTATTTTATTTATCAATTATATTAAACTATTCCATTTATTTTACATTAATGTAATATATTCTTGCTGTTTCAAACTTAAAGATTTAAAAACTGTAACCAAACTGTATTTTTTTTTCTGTTATATTCAATCTCTAAAGTAGTTAAGCTTAGACCAATAGATATTATTTTCAAAATTATAAAAATTAAAAACTTTAAAGAAAAAAAAGTAAATACAGTCTAACCTCAAAAAAAGTAATTTAACATAACTTTAAATGTAATATCTAAACATTATTATGCTATCCTGTCCCAAGTATCTAAGGAATTGAATGAACCAAAAAAAAATTCCTAAGGAATTATAAACATAAGTAATTGAGATTTGTAGATAAACCATACTTTTTTTTAAAAATAATTTATTGAATATGTAATAACAGCTGCTTTCACTTTAAAAAGCAGCTCGAACACATTTTCAAAATAGTTTTGAGGACATTCTTCAAATTTTCTTTAATGGATAACTATCTCAAATACCTGTCTTTTTAATGGCAATTTTAATTTTGGAAATAAAAAAAATCAGCAAGAACTACATCAGGTGAGTGCAATGGGTTGAATTGATAGAATTTTTTGTATAAAATTTGTGAATTGGCAACAACACAAAAGTTCAGGTCTCTTCTTCCTCACATTTTCATAGAGCTGTCTGATGACCTCCAGATAGTTTCCACCCTGTAGGTGGAAATTTGTAAGTGAACAACAGCTCTGATGTCAACAAAGATTGTTACCATCACCTTTTTATTTGAATGAATTTTTTTGCCTTTTTCATTCTCTGTGATGATTTTCCAACCCACTGTGGTGAATGAGACTTTATTTCCATATCAAAACAAAGGATATGAGTATAATATTGTACCCACATGTCCAAATCTCATGACCAGTTATTATCATCGACAAGAAAGTTTCACAATTAATACAATTCAAAGTTTCTGACAGATTATACATGATTGTCTTTCTGCTCATAAATCAAGAGTTTGAGAATGATCTTGGCAACAATACTGTGCATTTCTAATATTTTTTGGTTAGGATTTTGTAACATGAACTATCTGAAATCACCTTCTGTTAATTCTGAAATGAACAGATGGTGCGATTTCTAAGTGCAGTGTGAAATCGCACTACACTTAGTTAATTTGGAAGCATCTACCTACATCAATGGTCATCCTGGATGATCATTAGCTTTGATACTCAACCATTTTTTAAATAAACCGTTGGTAGAATTGTGTGCCACTCGTACTAGTTCTCCTCATAGCCTCTTGAATCATTTTATGTGTTTTAGTAAAATATTTTCCAAGTTTAGTGCAACTCTTTCTTTCTGTAAGTAAATATTGCTGAAGCCACCAAATAACACCTACTTCAAATGAAAGGCTATGCAAAAACTAATCATGATAGACACATGTACTTAGTGCATGGTTCCCAAAAGGAAGAAAAGCCAATAAAAGTGAGGAAATGTAAACTTCAGCCAGGAAAAGTCAGGATTTATTTTTAAATCACAAAAAGTCTGGAAAAATTGCAAAAATTTTCAAAGAAATCCTTTTTCAGAGGTCGTTTTTCCATTAACAAATAAACCTCTTCTGATGGAGAATTTGTAGGAAGAAAAAATAATTTATCAACAAATTGTAGATGCTGGGGGCAAGGAGAATGTTTTCATTACCAAAAAAATTTCACTGCAGTGAGAAGCTCTAAAAGTTGATATAAGAAATGTCTTGCAGAAAAAAAGAAAAATCTTCTTTCAAGAACAAAACGAGCCCTGAAAAGGAAAATGCAAGCAAAAATTAAAAAACTGTTAGAAGAAAGGAAAATGTAGAGAGCTACTATCTTGGTAGAAGAAGAAATAAGTAGCCACCAAAAATTAAAGTTTTAGAAAAGAGCCAACCATTAGGAACCTAAAGATATTTGAGAAAAGTTGCCCTGTGTTTTATGCGTACATAATAATGAGTATATATGAGATCTCATATTATTTTTATTTTTTGGTATATGTTACAATTACAAAATATTTTTCTATTATTTTTAGTTAGGATGATTTTCATTTTTATGTAACAAACTTTTTTTTTATACTTTGCAGTGTAATTTACTGAAACAGTTTATCATAAAAAAGCCTAATTTTAAATGTATATTGTAAAAAAAATCATTAAAAAATGAATGTAATAAATAATTTTTTAAAAAATGCATGAGTTGGGCAGCTATGGGGATGGTGGAGGCTGCAAAAAAATAAAATATGTATATATTTTGCCGAATAAACGGCAATAGCATAACATTATGAGAGTCAGGAAACTTTTACTAAATTAGTCAGTAAAAATGAATTTTAAAATTCAGTGGGAACCCTATAGTGAGAGATTTTCTGGTACTTTCTGTTATGTAGTGATACCAACCACATATCTCTAAGCACAAGAGAAAAAAAGATTTTTTGAACACATCTCATATGTAAAAACAGTATTGTAGATGTGTGGAAATAAAAGTTAATATGAAAAAACATAGCTGATATGCTTTTATGACTGGTGAGCATTAATTTCCAATGTGCACGATTGCCAAAAAATAGGTCTTGCCGAGGCATATATAAATTTTTCACACAGAAAAGCAAGTGCTTAATTGCTGTATTGCTATCAAACAGTACATCCTGATTGAAGTAATCAAAATTTAAATACATTTTTAAAAAATTTTTTTAATAAATTTTAATAAATTAAATTAAATTTATAATAAATTTTAATATTTTTTAATAAATTTTTTTTGGGCTTAAATCATAAGTTTTTAATGAAAAAATGTAGGGAAAGATTATTTACTCATTAAAAATGCTGATTTTTTTTTTTCAGTAAATCCCTTTTTTCACAATATGTTTATCTTGTTCACCCAGTGGAAGGAAGGTGTGTCCCAGAATTATATAATAAAAAATTATCTTTTTATATAAAAAGTATTTGTAAAATGAGATAACTTTACATATGTTTAGTTTATTAATGGCCAAACATATGAGTCTCATCATTGATTTATTGTAGTAGTTTAATTACTTTGACTTCTTAAAGTAATTAAGAAATCTCTTTACTTCCTTGTATGAAGTAAAGGAAGAATTATGATCGCGAAAAATTACGGTTTTCAGATTTCAACGGAATTATCATTTTGATTAGTTTCACCGTGACATCTGTACATATGTATCTCGCATAACTCTAAAACTATTAGCTGTAGAATGTTGAAATTTTGGATTTAGTACTGTTGTAATATCTAGGTGTGCACCTCACCTTTTGATTGCAATTGACTTAACCAAAAGTATCCAAAGAAGCCCAAAATCCCAAAAAATTTGAATTTTGGGCTTTTTCTTAACTGCAATAATAAGCCCTCATTGAGAGCTTTTAAACAATATATCATAAGTGGCACTTATTTTCATTGGTTCTAGAGTAATAATCAAATAAAAGTTTAGTTACTGAAATATTTGGATCTTCTAAGGGAAGGCACATTGGTTTGATTCAGACTTCATCTCCTTTTTCATTTTTTTTTTAAATTTACTTTTTAACTTTTTTTTAATTTAAATATATTGATATATTAATAATTATTAACTTGTGATTGTAAAAAAATGTTTGTAATAAATAACAACAATTAAAAAAAAAAAATGACTAAAAATCAGAAGTTATTAGTGAAATAAAATTTTATGGACCTTTAAAAATGTGTATATGAAATACATTTGATGAAACATCTGATTATTTAATATTAATTGAAAATTATTATTTAGAATTGTATTATTTTTGGATTTTCATACAAGGAAGTCATATAGTGTCCACATCAAATTTTTTTATTATTACTACAATTTGTAATTAGTTTATCTTAATTTTTTATGTAGTTTTCTCCATTTGTCTTTCCAAATTGATTCAGTTATAACGTAATTTTTAATTTTGTACTCACCTTTTAACTTTTGCTATACCTGACATCTTTTATCCTTGTGTATTCAGATATTTTACTTCATCTGTAATCTTCTTTATATATATTTTGATACCTTCTTTCTTGTACCAAATTATGTAACGCATTAAATCTAAAATGTGTTCACTGATATTTTTCTTTTTATAAAAGCTTTGAAATTTTTTCCTGCTTCAAATTTTTTTCAAATTTTTAACATTCTCCTATTTTAAACCCCCTACATGTTTTTTTTTTTGCCTGACTTTCCTGTTTTCCACATTTTTTTTTAACATATTTTTGCAGAAAAGTAGTAATACCGAAATCAATATTTTTAATAATTTCTTCCCAACTCATAAATTTAAATTTGATACTAATAAACTATTCTGCAAATTTTATCAGCTAAATAACAGAATAATTCGATTCATGTAATTTTTCTATCTATATTAAATTAAGTTCTGTCATATTTCTTTACTTTAATTTTTTTCTTCTTACTAACAATTAATATCATTCATTGTTTTTTCTAATTCATTTTTAGTTAGTAAAAATGACTAATAAAATCAGTTATCAATTTGCAGATTTGGAAACTTATACGAGAGATCATTCCTCTAGCTTTCCTTGTTCTTAACTTTTTTCATCACCCTGGTATATCTCACTCTTCAAATTGTTCATTCCATAACACCTCTTATTTTTCAGTAATTTCTTTAATTTGCGCCATTCAGTTCCTCTTATTTCCTCATTATCATCAATATACTTCGCTTCTTTCCACCTTCACTTTGTTCACATGTGATGTATGATGATCACTGTATATGTATATATATATATATATAATGCCACTGTTATCTTTTCATTATTAACCAAGTCAATATATATACAGCAAAATTTGCTAACCTTTAGATTAGCTTGGTTTCTATTATAGAAATAAAAATTTGCTTTGCTAAATTAAAAAGAAGACGTCTTTTTTAATTGGCATTCATGGTCTTTATGTCACTCACTGCTATTTATTTATTTGTATCATCCAGCTTGTATATCTCATTTAATGTATTTTATTTTCTGTTATCTTCAATTAAACTGCAGTTTTATTTTGTACAGATTTTTTAGCATAATATAGTCCACGCATTTACAAAATAGAATTATTTTCTAACGTTATGAGTACTATCTTTTTTACTCTCATTCTTACTTCATCTTTTTCCTGATTGTTCATTGTAATTTCTTAAAAGAACACATTCAAAAAACCATTACTACCTATTCAAAATTGTCAACTTCAGATTTGTTCATTCAAGTTGAAAAGCTATGAGGTAGGTATTCGACTTCTACCTACCTTCTGTATTCGACTTACATTTTTTCAATATATGTTCCTATCACCATTAAATAATTCTTAGACTTTTTATTTTTCTCCAGATGTATTCTGACAAATAGTATGTTTAATTTATTTTTTTATTTTACTGTGTTAGATTACGTGTAACAAAAATAATAATTATTATATTCCATTATAGTAATGTGATGTATATGTTGTTCTGCCTGCAGAATGGTGTTGAGAGTGATGACGATAATGATGAAAGTTTTGATAATGGTATTGACCACGTGGATGGTGTTTTCAATAATAGTGATAACGTTGGGTTTGACCATTCAACTGAACTGCATACTGTGACAGCAGAGTTTGATCAACCTGGAACTTCACAGAGTTCTTCAGTTTTATTCGATAATAGGAGCAGCAGTTTAGATGGAGTCATTCATGATCAATATATTTCTCTGGTAAATAATTTAAAATTTCATTATTAGATTTTCCATCTTTTGATAAAGATTAACATAAAATAAATGAGTTTATTGATTTTTCCTCATTGAGTAAACAGCAAAAAAAAACTCTGCTTTATAAAATTATAAAACTGTTTATTGCTTTTTTTACAATAATAATTAAAAGCTGTGTTTTTACTTCTACAATTTCATTATTGTTTGTAAAATTTATGTTTTATCATATTTTGTTAAATCCCAATTTTTTATTATTATTACAGGCCACAATTTGTATAATACGTTTACTGAAAGCATTGGCTTAAATTACTAGGTGTGGAGTTGTTTATTTCAACATAGAACTAATAATTCCTTTAAGAATGTTTGATTCGTGTTTCAGTTCATATTCTGCACAGAAATCACTGAATCTAATTTTTGTTTCCTAGGACCAAATAAAAAATGTAAAATTAATTCCATAGAAAAACTTAAAATATATTTTGCAAATCATATTCACTCTTTTCCCAGTTTTTTCTTTTAAGTATTCTTCAAAACCAGAATTATATCCCATTATAATTCCAAACATCCCATTTTTTTTTTCATGTGAATGTGATAATCAATCTGAAATTTTTCCTTCGTATTTTTTTCTCTTAGTCTTTGTAATAATTATATTTACATTTAAGTGTAATATTCATGCCCTAAGTCATACAAATGTTTAAATGTAATTTTATTGAATGTTTGTTTGGAGCTCATGCAGAATTTCGTTTTATTTCAAAATTAATTGATAGTGAACATTTTATAATATAAATACTCTGTGCCTGGACAATTACATCAGGATATTCATTTGATTGATTTATTTATTTAAATCTTTTGTTTATTACAATTCTTTTTTTAATGTTTTATTTGTTATTTCTGGCTATGGAGTACTTCATCCTTGATATACTGTTTAGGAGGAAAATTAAGTGAAACAATAGGTGTAAAGAAATTATTCTATACTTGGTGTAAAATTTTGAGTTATAACACATGGTGTCTCCTTGCTCCAATAGCCAAAATTGTAACCAAAGTTAAATGGCATCAATGAACTATATTTATTTTATAAAATTTCATACAAATTTGTAATTAACTGATGCAAATCCCTAGTTTTGCAACAAAGATTAGGATGATGAGCTACCTACAAGGTAGCTCATAGATTGATATGAGTCACATTGTTCCTCAAATGTGGCTCTTGTCATCAGATGTACATTCATGACAAATTCTTTTAAAATTTGGTGCTGAGCAGTTTTGGGGTAGCTCTTTCATTAGAAATTCTGAGGAAGGATTTTTTTATAAATGACAGTAGGTGTACTTTTTCTGTTTTTGAAATATTCTTCTTATACTCTTTACTCTTATACTCTTATATACTCTTATACTCTTTCACATACTTCCCATAGCCATTTCATATACCACTAAAATTTCCTAATAATACAATTTGTAAGCTTTAATGTTATTTCATTAATTTAATAAAAACAAATTTTTTTTTAATAAGAATATATTAAAAAAAAATTTAATTACTTGTTCGTGAACTCTGAATTATTATACTAGACTATGCTTCAAACAGATAAGTTTGCTGTTTCTTAATATTGCCATCATGATAACACTAAACCCTCATTGTATTATAACTAGACACTCTTACATTAATGCATACATTAATTTTAAACAATATATCCATCTTACATAGATAAATTTGATATTGGCCAATCCACAAATATTAATTCTAAATGAAACATGGTTTTACACAATTTATTTAATTCACTTTTTCATTAAAATAGTTTTTAATAATTAATCAAATTTTGAAGTTGTCGTAGCAGATACGATAATAATTTAGATTTAGAGAGGCCTCTATTATAACAAAAAAAAAAAAATATCCTCATACATGTAATAATATTTCATTGTATTAAAAATTGTCCTTTATACGTTATGCTTATACTCTTTTCACATTATGATTGAATGCCTCAACGATGTCACTGCAGCCAGGAATGATTTTTTTTCTTTGTCCCGTCGTCTAGCCCTTACCACATTCCTGTCTAATGTCCATGTGAACTTGTGTATACAAACAAACGCAGTGTTACACGTGCAAAAGATTTAATTCCCATGGCAAGCATGATGTCATATAGCTACAAAATTTTATTTTTAGAAAGGAATGCGTGATAAGAACTGAATCACACTTAAATTATTTGTTTTAAAACTTATTACGCTGACACTATGAATTTGTTTAACTACGATTTTAAAAATGTGCACTGTATTAAAGTAAAATTTTGAGGACAAAGAAATTATTCAAATAATACAATTTTACTTAAATTCTATAAAACCTTTACTCAAAATTTATAATGGTCAGAAATTGTAGTTTTAGTAGTAATAATAATATACAAAACATCAGCAGTCAAGTCAATTTTATTCTTCTTAAAATATCAAACTCTGATTCCTCCTCTCTAAAAAGAACTTTAGCCACCATTAACTTTAAGATTTCCGATATTTATTGTCTATGAAATGAAATCATACCAGTTGAAATGTTTTGTTCCAGCAAGCCACCAGATTTTGCATGTTTTTCAGAACATTAGTTGCCCAACATAGAAGCCATTTCTGAGCTAGGTAATTTCTATCTTGCTGAAACTTTTTATAGAACTCCACATTAATAAAAGGAGTGTAACGGTTTTTGTTGAAGTCTGACTTTTTAATTAAGTTGAAAGTTACTGTATATTTTTGGAATAAATTAATTTTGAATGCTGTTCAATTCAATGCCATAGTCTAAAATTGAAATTGGTAGTAATTTATAGATCTCCTTCTGGTTTTTTTGAAAGCTGTTTAAAATTCCCAATTAACTCAATATTATCATAATGTTTGGCAGTTTTAAATTAATTCTCTCAATTTTAATCTTGAAATGGATGAATTATTTGATTTAACAGGACCAAGTATTTCATTCTCCCAATCAGCCAGAATTACAAGGAAAACTTACACAACCAGACTAGAAAATATATCTTAAATTACATTAACAACAAAAATTGTCCCATTTTCATTTTTTGTGATCTCAGTAAAGCAGTTACACCAGTTTAATTCCACATATTTTACTGATGAAAAAAGTCTTACAAGTTATGATATTAGAGGTTGTTATCAAGTTATGTTACTTTACCAAACAGGTAGTTGAGATTTAATTTTGATAAAAATGTACAAATAAAACATAGGCTGTTGCTTCAAGATGTAGAAACAGAGTGCCACAGGGAAGTATCTTCAATCCCTTACTTTTCTTATTGTTTATTACCTGCCTCTAAATCTTGAATCATTTACTGTTACCCACTTCAAAGAAGACAAAACTGTATCTATATCTTAGTATAATTATTTAAAAAGAATGAAAATTATATGATTGCAGTTGAAACATTATTCACTGGATGGATTATCAACATCTAACTTTTTGTTACAAGTATGGATAAAATCGTTGCATTTTGGTTCTTAGATAGATGTAGCCGTGCTCATCACATGGATGAAATTATGTTAATGATAATGATAGAATCTTTTTTGTCATTAAAGCATAATTATTGGGTATTTTATTAGATGTTACATTCTCATAGAAAGAGATGAAATTGATTTAACAAAATCAAACCATATTGTATTGTTTTGCTTTGAAGCAACTTAAAATTCTAAGCATTTCATAATTATTAAATATTTATTATGTTTACATATATTCCTATCTGAAACATGTCATATATTAGGGCACATTCAGAAAATTTAAAAAAATTTTCAAATTCAAAAATGAGTTGTCAGATTGTTCGGTGCTCATAAATATGAATCATTAGAAAATTTAAAAAAAGTTTTTTAGAAAATAACCATCAAACTTTACTTTTTAATATTTATAATTAATTTTACAAATTATTAGTTCTTGTGCTCTTCACAGTACTCCCCTGTTCACATACTTTTCTCAGAGATGTTTCCACTTCACAAAGCAGCCCTGGATAGCTTCATTTGAATTGGCTTTTAAAGTCCATGACAAATTTGCTTTATTGTCATCAATAGTTGCAAAATGGCATCCTTTCATGACTGATTTTAATTTTGAAAATAAGAAAAAATCACAAGGAGCCAGGTCTGGGAAGTAGGGAGACAAAGGAAGGACAGTCAACTGATTTTTGGCACAAGGTACAAAACTGACAAATTAACAAAGGTGAGTGTGCAAACACATTATCATGGTGAAGGAACCATGAGTTGTCTCATCACAACTCTGGTCTCTTTTTGCAGATTTTTTCATGTAACCTTTATAAAACGCCTTGATAATAGACACAATTTATTGTTTCATCTTGAGGCAAGAATTCAATTTCATTAAACATGAAATTGAGGCATGCACAATTTCATTAAAATTGAAAAAATAGAGAGAGCATTACTTTGACATTGGATCGAAACTGGCATGCTTTCTTGGGGTGTAGAAATCCTTTGCCGATCCATTGTGATGATTGAACTTTTGTCTCAATGTCATAGCCTTAAACCTAGCTTTTGTCTCCAGTTATGGTCCTTTGAATGATGTTTCATCGTCATCAGCTTGTTCAAGAAGTTGCCTACAAACATCCTTTCAATGTTGTTTCTGCTGTGTACTCTAATAACAATAAAATGAAAACTAAACAAGATATCAACAATCCAAGAACATATGGTTACAGAGGAGGTTATTCAGAACACATTGATGCCAAATGCACATCACCAAATATCTCTGTTAATGCATAATTAAAAATTTTTGGTTATTTTCTGAACAGACTTTGTATGTTTATATTTCAATCTATGTTAAAAAGAGTAGTCACTTATTCTTAAAAAAAATAACTGTATTCATCATTGCCAAACCAGGCAGTAGAAATATTTTTTTTATATCAACACAATACTTTGGCTTACAAGAAAGAAAGGACCTTATTATATTTTGTTGCCATATTCTTATTAATTACTGAACCATTTAAAAAATATTCCCAACACTTTATTTAAAATGCAGTTAAATAATATTACTCTTGTTAAATTTTTAAATATTATTAATTTTTAAAAAAAATCTGAATTTTCTGCATCCTGTTCAATATGTTTATAAATAATTGCTCAAATAATTTGTAATTATATTTTATACATTATGAATTATTTTTTTATTATTTTTTATGTTTAATACATTTATATATTTAATGTATTTACCTTAACATTATTATGTGTTTATTTTTTATTTTTTAAATTAATAATCACATCTATTTTTTATCTTATAATTAATTGTACCCATTTTTGACATAATGTAGTAATGTATTATTATGTACCAATCATAATAAAAGATGTATTTATTTAGTAGAAGAATGTGACTTAAAGAAAAGATAAAAATGGGTTGTTTGCCACCATCCCTCTCAGAGGGGAGGGATGAATAGGCATACACCCATCAGAAAGTATCTTAGCCCCACCTAAGAGCATTAATTTATGGAAAAAATTTTATTTACACTTTGAGATTACAGCTTCTGCAAGAACCATATACAGCTCTGCCCTCTTAACTGATTGATACCATAATTAATTAGTATCAGATGCCCAAAAAGCAGAATTCATCTCGCCAAATTTTATCCAAATCAGCCCATCCAGTCTGGAAGTATCTAGCAAAAGAAAAATCCAACAAGCAGCATTTGATTTAAGTAGCATATATTCTCTTATACTATTGTACTTTGTAAGTGTACAATTTATCTGTATAGCCAGGAAGATAAAAGTAGAAAAAAGTAGCTATAATTGAATGCAAGCTTTTGTAATTAAGGTAATAGAATAAATTAATTTTTAAATATAAAATATTACCTAAAGCCAATAAAATTACTAATCTGATCACTTATTGATGAGCGAGTATGTTTTTGTTTAATTCTTGCAGTATTGTTTTCTCAAAATATAGAATTATTAAACACGCATAAAAATTAAAGAATTCTTTTAGGTTTCATGTCGCAGTTAAAACTGTTTTAAATTATAATTAGGCTCAGATTCATTTTTAAACTGTGTTCATTTCTATAGATGATGAGTTATGCTGATCAAAACATCTGAATGGAATAACATCAGGTTTTGCTGTGCAGCTATTATTTTAGAGGTTTTTTAATATGTTTGGATAAGTATTAAATCAATTGTATTTGTTATGAAGGTACAGCAGCAGAATAGATCGGTTGAGGAAAATGATATTCACGATGCTAGTTGCAGTTTAAGAGTTGCCAATGATGCTAGATCAGATATAACAGTCAATTGTGATCAAGTAAAAGCAGCAATGATTGGCTTCACATTACCTCCATCAGCTATACCAGAATGGGCGAAAGGAATATCTGATCAAGATATTGCTGGTTATGTGAATAGATTGTTGTTAAAAAATAGTAGTTCTGAAAGAATTTGACTGATTTTGGGTTAATTATTTCTGTATAATAAGAAATTATTTTATTGCTGTTTCAAAGAATATCTTCTATTTATAAATAGGTCTTATTAATCGAACAATTGTTTTAATTATATTCACTGTTATATTTTATTCATTTTTGTATGCTTGTAAAGTATTAAAAAATTGAACTTTTTGTAGCAGATTTGTTTAACTTATGCAGATAATTTTAGACCGAAAGTAATTTTATCTGTAAAGGAAGTTAATAAATTATGGAAACTCTGAAGTAATTCTTTAACAGTTAAACATCAAAAATTGAATTTAGCTTGTATTCCTACCTAAAAATGATTCATTTTTCAGTATCAGACCACCATACCCCAAACCTCATTTAATAACATTTTAAATGGCGATTCCAACATTAAATGATTGCTATTTTAGTTACAGTTATCATAACCCAAAGTGTTTATGTTAAAAAATTTGTTTTTCATTGCTCTTTAAAATGATGTACTACCCTTTTAAAATGTTTTAGGATGTAGTATCCTTTTAAAATTATATATCCTTTTATATGTAAATATATATATATATACACACACATACTTTCTTTACACTCCCATCTAGTGTTATAGCAGAGCTATATCTGTAGAAAGGGCTATATTGTTATCGTCCAGTTTAAGTGTATCCAGGATTTTCTGGATCTTGACGGTTTTGATACAGAAAGAATCCAAAAAACCATAAAATTGATGGAAATTTCCCAGATGTTCAAGTGTGTGTGTGTGCGTGCATGTTCAGTACCACCCTCTAAATAACCTTACATCTCCAGAACAACTGGACCAATTTTAACCAAACATGTTTAGATTACTTCTATATGTGGGACATTGATGCCATTAAATTTTCAACTTAAAAATTCAAGGGGATGAGGCTGTAGAATAAGATTATCCTCAATGTCTCAAGATTTCACCAAATTAAGGTGTTATTTTCTCAACATTTGTTAACAATTAAAAAATAATTTTTGCAAAATTGTCCCCCCCCCCTAGAAATGCTCTAAACTAGTGGCTAAGTGGGTATACTGTATCAATAGTACTCCATGTCATCCCAAGGCGCATTAGTGTATCACTGATGTGCTAAATTAAGTTGTATGTGTAAGCCACGTAATAGGAAAGAAAAGTCCTACAACTGTATTGTTAGCTTTGTTTTTTTTATTAAAAACATGTATAAAATTTTTACGTTTAGTAATAGGGTTGTATAGAGAACAGTTTTTTTTTATTTTCTGAAATACCACTATATATTTCATAATCATTAAATTTTGAAAATAATGTCTTCAAGATGGTGGCTGTTAGCAGCAATACACTGTTTGAGATGATCTTTGAAGCTTTGTACAGTCCGTTCATACATATTGCCAGGTATGACAACTTCTTCAATAATTCACTCCCTTAACTCTATGGTAGCATGTGAGGGCTACTATTAAACATCTAACTTATAACTTAAACTTATAGGATAAACATCTCATCTATAAATAGATTAAACATCTTTTCCTTCAGATATAACCAAAGAAAGAAATCACAAATGTGATGTAAATCTGTGGGTGATTGTGCAGGCTGTTCCACATCACCCTTAGAAAGACCAGATATACAGGAAAATTTTCTCTCAAAACATTGAGTGAATTTCAGGCTGTACCCCTATTCTGTTGGAACCAAAAATCCCCAATCTTTAATTATTATCTTCAATAATTTCTTCCATTCTAGGCTGCAGAAGATTTCACAGCATTGAGACATAACATTTTGAATTCATAGTCACATCCTTCTCCTCAAAGAAGTACTGGCTTATCACGCCAAATTTTAATAAACCTTGCTAGTTTAGAAGAATGTAGCAGTCTTTCATTAATAATTTGTATTCGGGTTTGAAATTATTTTCAACCCATTAGTGGAAATTTTGCTTAATTATACCCCCACTTAGATGAAAATTTATCTCATTGCTAAGAAATGTATCTCATCACCTTGGGAATAATCTGTGCAAGCATTTGCCCACACAGATTTTGGTGGTTGGCGTCGTCTGGTGGGCTCAATTCTTGAGACACCATTATTTTGAAGGTTGAAAATTCAGATTTTGGATTTGCAGAATCCTACTGAAACTGCAGTCTGACATCCCCAAGACAACCATGCGTGGAGATTGCAAAGAGATCAGGAGGCCAAGGTATTTGGGATGTGGTTTCAAGCAGGGCCAGTTTTGGAGCAGAATGGTGATCACAATGCACTGGATCTAAATTTTGTATAGTTGCTCATCTCCTGCCTGTGGAAGAGACTTCAAAGCCTTGCAATGGAAGCATGGCAGCAGTAATGGAACACCACAATTAAGGGACTATCCTTGTATAAATTTATACAGGATTTGGGGGGATGATATGCCTCAAGTTCATTTTTACAGGCAACGGGTGTCCAGATTCTCACCAACCATGTTAATTTGAAACAATTTCTGTTGTGCTTCTGCACAGAGGCCCAGTAGAACGAACACATGATGTTTGACTGCCCCGCATTTTGAAATTTGCCTTTTAGTTAAATTCTATTTTTGCCCAGTTTTGAAATTGGGAACTTAAATGAAAGTTGTGTTAATGTGTCCTAATGGATTTATACACACATTAATAGATTTACACATGTACACACATATATAGAAATAATTTAAGCCGTTACATATATATAAATCATTTAGTGGTTACCGCATTTGTGTTTTGTTGATAACCAGTATTAGTAAGTATTAATAAACTGCCAGTAAAATGATTGAACACAACAAACCAAATGAGAAGTGTCTTTTGATCCTTCAAACTTCAATTTTGATGTTAAATTATAACTTACTATATCAAATATAGTAAAAAAAATTCAATGTTAAAAAAAGTTGTAGCATTTGTTCAAATTTCAAACATATCAAAATTTTGGTTAAAAAAAATAAGTTTCTTATAAACAAAATTTTCTTCACTAAAATGTAGATATTTAGAACATAAAAAATATCTTTATGTTAGAACATATCATTATGTTAATAAAATTTAAAATAAATTTATAAAATAATTTTTAAGCGCTCAAGATTTTTAACTGTAATTATGAAAATTATATTTGTTCATAATAAGTAGAAAAATATTTTATTTACAATTACAATATAACCCTGTCTATCTGGATCCCATTCATCTGATTATCTAGGTAATCTGGATGTATTTTTCATTGGGATATTTTAAATATATTAATTATTTCTTTCAAAATTTCATTTGAAATTTTAACCTAATTTTTTTTTTTTAATTTTGACATTGTACAGAAATATGAATATCATATACGAGGTGTGATCAAAAAATATGGTGAATGAATTTTTATAGCAGCAATTACTTACACTGCATCTATTTCAACTAGCATGTCTCAATTCTCATGTGTTGAGACAGGCAGGCAGTGACAAGTTTGAACATGTTATGGCTTGTCAGTCTGCTTCTATAGCCGCTACATGAGGTCGTGTTTGCAGTGTCTGTTTTGAAACATGGATCTTGAACAACGCATTAACATTAAATTTTGTTTCAAGTTGAAAAAAGTGCCAAAGAAGCTTACGAGATGTTTAAATCAGTCTATGGTGATAATGTGGAAACTTTGAAGACTCTTTACAAGTGGTATGAGCAACTTAAAAGTGGAAATGAATTCATAGCTAAAATTGTTAGTGGGGATGAAAGTTGGGTCTATGGCTATGACCCTGAGACAAAAATTCAGAGTTCTCAATGGAAAAACTAATAACTCGCCTCGCCCTAAAAAGGCTCGTCAATCAAAGTTGAACGTCAGGTCATGGTCATTTTTTTTTCAATTGTGAGGGCATAATGCGATCAGAGTTCGTTCCAAGTGGAACAACTGTAAACTCCGAAATTTACAAGGGGGTACTGGAATGTTTGCGAAACGATGTGCGAAGAAAGAGACCTAAAAAATGGGCCAACAGCTTTCTTCATCATGACAATGCGCCATGCCACAAGTCGCTTTTAATTGCGAGTTTTTGGTCGCTAAAAATCTTCCTGTCTGTCCACATCCACCTTACTTACCAGATTTCTGGCTCTTTCCGAAAATAAAAAATTTGCTAAAAGGGAAACGTTTTAACACCATTCCTGACATTGAGAAGGCCATGACAAAGCAGCTGAAAGCCATTCCAAAAGAAGCCTTCCAGAAATGCTTCCAGTCATGGATTCAACATTGGGATAAGTGTATTGCTAGCCAAGGACAGTACTTTGAAGGAGATTAATTCATATTTAAGTTAACTATTTTACTTTGTTTTTTATAACATAATTCACCGTATTTTTTTGTCACACCTCGTATTCATTTTTTTTCAAATTGTGTAAGATTCATATTTGTTCATCATCACTAATTTAAAGGTTAGATCTTTTGCATTATATACCATCCTTAGCTACTGTAATCGTAATAGCATATTGAATTAACCCATTCCTTATTATTATTGATCCGTATTATTACTGATATAGTGATTGTATTGTAGACTTATTTTATTGTTTTATTGTACAAGATTTGATTTTACTAATATGTATGTACAAAATGATTTAATGTAGGCTTCTGTATTTTACACTATCCTTGTAATATCTCAGTAAGCTGTATGACATTCCCAGATTATCCAGGCTTATTCATCTGAATTATAGCTATTCCCACTAGTCTGAATTAACAGGGTTGTAGTTAGGCCTGCTGTAATTTTTTTACCCAAAACCTGAACGTCTTACAGGGAGAGTGGAGAGTGGGAAATGAGATAGAAAAGCAATTTTTAAGATTACGATTATTAGTTTATTGTTAGTTACTAATTTACATTTATCATACTTACATATAACATCTAAAAATGTTAATTATCTTTAATTATAAGTTTGATAACTTTTCTCTACATACCTAAATAATTTCTTCTTTCAACTTTGGTCTTTTCGTTCAGTACGTTGGTACCATTCATACTTTTCAGATTCACAGTTAATTTTTATATTTAACAATTCTTTAATAACAGGAATTCTCAGACCATATTCAGATTTCCCAAAGATGTGTCATCAGAGAAAATAAGTGTTCCATGATTGTTGAAGAGTCTCTGTACATATCACAAATTCAACAACTTTATTAAATTTTCTAAAGCAGTTATATATCCCAGTTGTTTGGCATATTTCAAATATGTAAACCCATTTCTCTTCTGTTTGCTTCTTGTCCTATTCATCTTGATTTCCTAATTTTGTACTCTTAATCATTTCCTTAATTAATAACATTTCTTCAGTTATAGCATCAATATTTAGTCCCAATAACAAAATTATGAGAAGGCTTTTCTTTAATTTGTCCTGTATGATTTTTTTGTTGATGAGGATCCATTTAAATTTGATAGAATCTTTAAAATTGTTATTTTGCCACTTAATTAGTATTGTAATACTTGATTAGTCTTCTAAAAACTTGAGACTTTTTGTAGAAATGAATTTACTAGTTATAAACAACTCTTCACTTAAAAATGTTAAAAACTTGGTTTTTTTGTTTATTTTTTTTCTTTTTTTAGTTCTGTTATAATGTCTGCATAGATTAAAGCAACTTCAGTGACACACTTTTTATCAGATTCAATTTTAAGTATAGACTCTTAACAAATTGCTCAAGTACCATGAACAAACAGCAAGTACACTTCATACAAATGTTATCAAAAAATTCTTGTATTATTGCAGGACTTTTTGGTTGCTCATTAAAAAATAGGGTGCAATCCCTTGAAATTATCTAATATCTGCTGAATGGAACGTTCTAGCCTCAGAAACAGTTTTACTGTGTGATATGAGTTTTTTGATTTTATATCAACACTTTAACAAAATTCTTTCAACTTAGTGTTTCAAACCATTTATATATATATTTATATATACATATAAATTTTCATTGTTACAGCCTTAATTTCAAATGGCAATACTTTAGTGGCATACTGCACAGAATCATCCAGAATATGTGAAATGCCATTTAAGTGATTAATTTACGTCAGTCACAATTTTTCTAAACGCGTTATTTTTCCCATATCTCAGATCCTCCCAAAATTTTTCTTTTTACTGTCTGCATTAAGGTATTTACTTTTTTTTTAGTAACCCATACTACTTTTTAAAAATCTGTTATCATATCTTTAATTTTTGACATTTCATCAAGAATTTGTTTCAAAGTGAATCATTTTTGTCAACTAAGTCTTTCTTATTGGACACAAAAAATACTGACCATATATTGGTTTCACCTAGCTGTTTCAGTATGATTCAAAAAAAAAAATGCCCACTGAAGTGAACAGTAACTGCCTCCACTTTAGTGCAACCTCTTTGAAAGTTAGGATTATACAACTTTGCAAGAATTTGGAACCAACTTTTTAAGAATGGGAATTCAATCTTCAATAACTTTCCAGAAAATTTTCTCTTCTGTTTTGGCATATTATATATTATTCACAGTCTGCATTAATGATAGAATTAATATGTTAAACTTACTGATATGTTTAATATTTATACTATTTATGGTATATTTACACCGAATATTATTATTTAACGAATATTCTCTTTCAGCAATAGTAACTACTGAATAACAGCTCACAATCCTCTCCATCTGTAAATCAAAATACTTAGATAACACAGGAAGCCTGCTACATTGTTTGACACAATACCACACCCTCTATGTGAAAACTTGCCTCCACTTTAATCTCCCTTCCACAACACATGAATGATGAAGCAGCAAAACAGATTTTGAAAGGGCTATTTTTAATAAATGCAATTTTCTTGTCACTGCAAACAACACTTATAAGCTGGCCAGACATTATTTTGCGTTGCTTTTCATTAATATTTATAGTTTTGTATTTAAGTTTTATGATGCTCAGATACTTCTGAATTCCACACAGTGCCTCAAAACCCAGATGTATGGCAAGAGTTTTTACATTATGTAAAATATAAATGATGAAGCCAGTAAACTGTTCCATAAGAAAGGCAATTTATTAATATTTAGAATCCTTACACCATAAATTGACTACTTTCAACCTATAATCAGATGCAAGTTTTTTTAATATAATTTTTATCAAAAGATATTTCTTATTTGAAGTTTTTTTTAGTACTGGTTTATTTATTGTTATTTATAAATCAATAAAATAAATAAAGAAGTTGCATTTTTTTTAAATGTATAACTATTATGATAAAAGAATGTCATTTTATTGAAAATAAAGATAAATTTAAAGATTATTTATAGTTATCTATTTTAGCAGTAAAATCGTGCTGAAATGTTATACTAGAATTTTAACTAAATAATTAATAATTTGTGGTATACTAAGAACAATATTTACTAACAATTAATTATATTGGCAATAAATGAAGTAAGAGACAACCTGCACAAAAAACATGGTAATACCATGTTTACATTGTGAGTGTGTGTATGAGTGCATGTGCATTGGTGTGAATATTAATTTAGTCAGTATTATTAATCATTAAATTCTGACAAATATAGTAATAAAGAAATAGCTACTTTACAGGAAAATTATATTTATGTCTAGAAATTAATTTAAATTAATGAATATTTAATTTCAGTATGAGGATAGTGGTTTGAATAAGTTAGCAAAATTTTTTTATATTAAATATTATTTTACTGAAATTAATCCGTTTAAGATCCATATTATTCCTTTGTACTATTAAAGTATATGTTTAATTCCTATAAATAAGCCACCTGTTATAGAATATTGAGATAAGACATATTTTAAAATTAAGGTAATACATGTCTTGTCACAATATTCTGTAATATTCACTTTATTTTAATAAACTTTAATATCTATAAAACTTTTATTATAAAAATATATGAAACAAAATTTTGATAATTTTTACCATTGTCTTGACTCAGAAAGAAAGTTTTGAACTTAACAAAAGGTAATTTTTGTATCTTGGACAAGGTGAAAGCGGTTCTTTAAAAAAAATTCTTACTATTTTTTTTTTACCAAATTTGATGTTAATAATATTACATTAACTTAATTATGTTTATGAAATAAAATGTATGAAAAATAAATACATAGTATGCAAAAGTTTTATTTTTATTTTTTTGAGCATTGTGATTGCTCTGTTAGACCACAGCCATTTCCTATTATCTCAGAGTTATATAGGGTTGTTTTCTCTAATTATTTAGCTATTTGTATATTTAAACATCTTTCATTGTGAAAGATATTTACTATTCTGTTATATTCACATTTTACATTCTATAATATATTTAAAACATTTAATATTTTTATAACTGTAATGAAGCACTTCAAACTGAAGTACTTCTTGAAGTTGAAATACTTATAGTGGCCAGAAAAAAATTAGTCTATTATTGTTTGATTGATTATTATTGAGAAAAAGTAAATCTGATCCTAGACTATCTGCTGAAAACTTAGATAGAAACCTCATCAGCCCACTAGACTGGTCTAGTGGTTAGTTAACGTGATGTCACAAATCAGCCGATTTCGAAGTCAAGAGTTCTAAGGTTTAAATCCTAGTAAAGGCAGTTACTTTTATATGGATTTGAATACTAGATCATGTAGATACCAGCATTCTTTGGTAGTTGGATTTCAATTAACTACACTTCTCAAGAGTAGTCAACCTGAGATTGTACAAGGCTACACTTCATCCACATTCATACCTATCATCCTCATTCATCCTGTGAAGTAATATCTTGCATAGTTGCAGAGGCTAAACAGAAAAAAAAATTGAAATCTGATCAGCTATCTAAAAAGTAGTTCTTATCACCAGTAATGTGCAAAATAACTCGTGTAGTGAAAGCAACTGAAGACAGGAGACTGGAAAACTAATACAAGTTCAAATTGGTCATACACATCTTTATATTCAGAGCCAAAAAGTTGCATGTGTTGAAAAGGCATCAAATTATTATCACCCAGCTACATAAGAAAATCAGTTAGAATATAAATACATTTTTTGGGGTTGTTTTACATTTGAGAGTGCTAATTTATCAGTGTCAGACTTTTGTTACAAGGACTACATTAAAAATGATGAATATTACAACAATCTATAGAAAAAAGATGTAACATAACTTCAAAAACTGTTTCCCAAGGAAACAGTGTTTCAGATTTAGCACCATATCATTCCATAGTACCTAAAAACAATTGTTGAAGTTCTCCATCAGCCAGGTATTCCCTTATTAATGAATCAGCCAACACTTTACAAACAGCCTTTTTTTTTACAATTGTCAACAAAAACTTGACAGTTTATGGCTATACCACAAAAACTGATGTAATTAAATATTAGCAGTGTGGTTTCTTGATATTTTTCACTCACAATTTGATTGACTCAAACAAATGCCTACAGTAGAGTTTTAAATGTATCTGACTGAAACTTGATGTATGCTTCTAGTGGAGAAATGGGAAACTAAGAATGACCTCAACATTTTACTTCCAAGCACCATTTTTTTATTTTTTACATGATTTATTATATTAAATATTTTTACTCTACATTTGAAGTAAAGAATTATGTTTTAGAGAAGTTTGAAAATAGACAATTTTATTCAGTTTCTTTGAATATTAATTTTTTTTCAGATTCAGGACAAACAATTTTTTTTTTGGTTACATTCACATTGTAAGTGTTTGTCAAGGTTTTGTATTATTCGCCATTTTGTTTTTGTTGGCATTTAGGACAAACAGTTGTTTTTTTTAGCCCCTTTTCAACTAAATTTTTTTGGGGGGAAAGAGATTCCACAATATTTCTTATAATGAAATAGTTTTTTTGTGGTTGTGATATGTTTGTTAAAATGTATGTTGATATTTCTTTTTTCTCTAAGAGAAATACATAGTCATCTCTTGCAATTTTTACTTCCTTGCACGAAGTAAAGGAAGTATTGTGATGGCAAAAAATTTCAGATTTCAACGGAAATGAACATTTTGACCATCCCTGAATCCATTTTGACTACTTTTGGCATGACATCTGTACATATGTATCTAACATAACTCAAAAACGATTAGCTGTAGGATGTTGAAATTTTGGGTTTAAGACTGTTGTAACATCTAGTTGTGTGCCTCCCCTTTTGATTGTAATTGAAGGGACCAAAAATGTATAAGAAAGTCTAAAATCCAAATTTATTTTGGACTTTTTCTTAACTGCAGCAACAAACCATCATTGAGAGCTTTTTAATGATATGTGGTACCTATCTTCATTGGTTCCAGAATTATAACCAAATAAAATTTTTATTAATGAAATATTTTGATCTTACAAGGAGAAGGCACATCAGTTCAAATTCCTTCATTTCTTTTTTTTAAATTTAAATATATTGATTAATATTTATTAATCTAATTGTAAAAAAACATTTTGCAATAAATAATAATTCATTAATAATAATAAAAACAAAAGAGTATGAAAAAAAAATAAAAAGTTTTTACTGAAATAAATGTTATGTACTTTAAAAAATGAGTATATGTAGTTTAATTGGAGTACAAGGAAGTCATGTAGTGTCCACATCTGATTATTTAATAATAATTGAAAATTATAATTTAGAATCATTTATATTTATTAAAATTTGGTTCAGTCTACTTGATAATAAATATTGCTATAAAATTTAGTAGCCTTCTACTGTTTGTTTTTGTTTTTATTTTTTGTTGATGGTTACATCATGATAATTTAAAAAACATAGCATTAGATATATATAAGACTTCCATTAATTTAAAGAGTAATAAATAGTCTTTAACCTAATATTTCAAGTAAGATTGTTAAATTAATAATTGTACAAATATTTGATGTTAATAAAAACTAATGTTTTAGCAGTTGTGCAACTTTCCACTTTTATTGAAGTATTTGAGGATCGTATCTCACTTTCAGATGAAATAAGTTTAAATGAATTACAACAATGATGTGTATATATAATTTAATAGACATACAAGGAAGTCATGTAGTGTCAACATATGATTTTTTTTTGTTATCTTTAAGAATAATGATTATCTTTAAGAATATTTAAATTATGTACCTAAATTCAGTGTTTTCCTTTTGACATACAAGTGTAATGATCATTCTGGATACTCTGCTCATTGTCAAATATTGCTGCAACTACTTCGTATGAATTGTTAGCAGTGTTGCATGATACTTGTGATATATTTTCTATATTGAAATAGTTTTTTGGATGGGGGTGATAAAAATATTCACTAACACTTTTACACTAATTCTTTTTTTTGGGAGTTGTGATTATGTAAAAAAAATATAAATTAAAGTGGGGATAAGTAGAGAGGATTTACAAAAAATATAAATCGTCGTAATAATAATTTTAAATCCATCTCTAACTTTGCTTAATTTGCCCAGTTGTAATACAGTTAAAACAAAAATTCTCTCGAAGATCCTAACTTTATTATTTCTGATCATATCATCCTCATTCATTCTCTGAAGTAATACCTTATGGTAGTTCCACAGGCTAAACAGAAAAAGAAAGAACTTTTTTGTTTCTAATTAACTTATCATAGACCAGCTGTTGTAAGTCAGCTGTAATTTTACTTTGTTTACTCTTCTTTGTTATAATGTACAAAAAGTATAATTATCTTTATTATTATTTTTGTTAATAAGTAATTATTATTCATTGTCACTATTATGTTGTATACAGTTTTTTTAGTAACCTTTTGATGCATATTGTAGTACTTTTTGAACTATAGCTTGTGCCATTTGATGAAATGTATGCCTACTTGCTGTCATAGAAGAATAAAAATGGCAGTTTCATTTTGCATGATGAAAAAATAGTAAACACATGTGAATGTGTCAATTAATGAATACTTAACAATAAAAATAGCTTTTATATAAAGAAAAATGAAGTGCATAACAAAGTGGTATTATGGGTTATAATGTTAGTGTATGGTTTTTTAATGAATGAAAAGTTGCAAACTTCATAAGATGCTTAACCATTTCAGTTAAAGACATCTTGTATTTTTTTCTCTTTTGTTTGAGTTTTTGGCAGGTATTTACTCGGCTCCCAAATGAAGAGTTTTGATGCACTATTTCCCACAGAAAAAGGGTACAATAATTTGTTACTAATAATTATTGGCATATTTTTTTTATGAGTATGATGCTATACAAAACATCTTGCAATATGACATTTTATAAGTTTTCTTTCTCTGAGAATATGATGTTTACAGGCAGTGCATTGAACAAAATCACTTTTAGGAATGAATTTTTTCCCTTTGGGTTGCCAATAACCATTACAGTTAAGGCACTTAACAAATATGTAGTTATGCCTTATTGCATGTAAATAAACAATACTAAACTTCATTCATAAAATAAATTTCATATTGGTCAGCCAGATGATATAATAATAAACAAGCATTCTGGTTTCTAGATTGGCTGGTTTCAGCGATTACAAAATCCAATGAACATCAAAAAAGCACTCTAAACAAAGATGCACTGTGAACGTTCTGTTTAAAACTACGGCATCTGGCTAGTTCAGGAGAAGTTACTGGTTACACTTTTACTTCATGGAGTTCACTACAAACCTTTGGCTCAGAGATTTGAAAGAAGGTCGGATTTTTTTGGGGGCATCCTGCGTCTGTGTATGGTGTATATATATATATATATACATATCTAGTTCCTTTTTTCCCCCCATTCCCGAGATTATCCTTGGGTGTTCAATGAGTTTCTGTAATTAATGGCTTTAAAAAATAGTTCTACAATGATTTACTTTTTATTTAATTTTAGTAATACAATAATATAACAATGACTGTAATAAATTGTGTTGTTTGTACTTTTATGATGAAGTAAATTTGACTGCATTTTAAATATTTTATAATTGTATATATTGTAAAAAAAACAAATTGATGTATTAAAGGTACCATTATTATAAGTAATCATCTGAAAAATAATTGAGTAAATACTGGTAATACATTTTACTATTACCTATTTAGTTACTTTATTTTTTTTTTTCTACCACAGGTGATATTTACTAATGTACATTATCAAACAGGTGCAGATGTAGGTACGAATAAAAATTTAGAGCAATAGAATACAGATTAAAATTTAAGAAATTAAAAAGAGTTGGTACAAGTTAATACACAGAATTAATGAAACTGGAATACCTTCAGATTTCATTTTAAGTCTAACACCTCCCAATTCCAAAGAAATTAGAAGCAAATAAAGCAAGAACAATCCTATTTTCAGTATGGCATCTCTTGCATCTATAATTCTACAGGATATTAAAGTTAAATAGAATATGAGGTGGATGGTATATTAAACAATATTTTGGGTTCTGAAAGATCACAGCTACAAAGGAGTTGTTCTTTAGAAATCAGCCCAACAAAAACAAAGTGGCACTTTGTTGATCTTTATGCCATTTGATAACAGATGAATAAAAAGTTGAACAATCTTAAATAATACAAAGAAAAAAAAAAAGAGTTATTTTTACCTTTATTAACATCAGATTGCGTGGTTACAGCAGAAAAGCAAGCAGAACCAACTGCAATACAAAAAGTAATGAGAGTTTGGATAGATTTCATTATCTTTTTTTATACTTAATATATAGACAGTATAAGATTTGAAACATGCAGGGTGATAACCTAAACCCACCAGGTTGGTCTAGTGGTGAAGTCATTATTGCAAATCAACTGATTTCTAAGTTGAGAGTTGTTAGGATTAAGTTCAAATCCTAGTAAAGGCAGTTACTTTTATACAGATGTGAATACTAGATCATGGATATCTGTGTTCTTTGATGGTTGAGTTTTAATTAACCACACATCTCAGGAATAGTCAACTTAGTGTGTTCAAAATACACTTCATTTACTTTCATACATATCCTAATTCATCCTCTGAAGTAATCCTTACAGTGGTTATGCAGGCTAAATAGAAAAAGAGAGAAGGTAACAACTTGGATCAGAACATTTAAGTTTTTATTTACTAGTAAAATCAGCTTTTAGCTGAGAATGTTTGTAATTCTTGTTATCAGGTTGTATTAAAAATATTTGTTTTATGTACTTAAAACAGATATTTTTGATAAATTTGAAGTTGTATATAAAATAATTACTAAGCACAACATGTTCAATTTAAAAGAGGCCCATTTCTCAGTAGTTTATACTAAATGCATATTTTTGCTGAAATACATGTATCAAAGTAAAAAAAGTAAAATAATGTGGAAGATGGTAAGATGAGCTGGAATGGGGAGGATAATTTATTGCTGCACATTTGAATATTATCAGTTTGTGTTGAGCATCAGCATTTGAATAAGGTTGAGTAATCATTTGTTATTTATTAAAATGCAGTCAATTGTTGAAGAACATGTAATCATGATGGAAACTTATTTAAAGAGAAATCTCTTGATGTGTGTCAGAGAAATTTGAAAAGAACCACCACATTATTCAGAAGTTAGTTAAAAATTGCATTAAACAGGTTTGATGTTAAATCAGAAACATGCTTGACACAGGACATTAAACAACAGTTACAAGATTTCATAAATCTTTGCAGAGACTAAACAAGGAAAAGAACATTTCACTAGGTTCAGCCTGCATTGCAGTTAGGAAAATGCTGAATATTATATAACTTGTCAAATGCAGGTTTCCATGAAATAACTAATTCTGAGCTTGCTAAAAGAGTTCACTATTGTCAATGGTTCAAGAACTTCATTAGAGGCATATTGGCCTTTTAGATCAAATGTTTTTTGTAGATGAGAAGCGTGGTTTCATCTTGGTTATGTTAGCAGTCAGAACTACTGGACCTGTTGAGTCAGAACTACTGGAGTACTGAAAACCCACAATTTTCTTTGAATTTCCCCTACACTTACAAAAAATATGTATG
The DNA here is from genome assembly GCA_010016005.3 of Zanna intricata. Taxonomy (NCBI): domain Eukaryota; kingdom Metazoa; phylum Arthropoda; class Insecta; order Hemiptera; family Fulgoridae; genus Zanna; species Zanna intricata. The sequence goes on along the minus strand of JAAAKQ030084994.1, from coordinate 2,174 downwards.
TAGCTTCAAGGCAACGAATAGTAGGACCCTTGTTTTTTGAAAAAAACTATGTCGTCACCATCTATTAAGAAATTATCCTGCAGTTCAGAGCCTTATTACAAAACACAGCATGACTGCTGGTTGCAACCAGGACAGTGCACTTGTAGTACAGCTCTATTATGGACATACTACAGGATTTTTTCAGTGGAAGAATCATTTCTAAAGGATTGAGGCTGCCAAGATCCCCTAATCAGACTAGTCTAGACTTCTTTCCATGTGGTTTTTTAAAAGAAATTTTTTTTTAGGAGTAATTCACACATCCTTCAGAAATTGAAAATAAACATTATCACTGCCATATACAAAATTGACAAACAACTAACAAGAGTAGCGAGGAATATGGTAAGATGTGTTGACAAGTGGATGGATATCATCTTTAACAACTTCTGTAAATTATGTAAATTTTTGCCAATAAACTAAGTGATTGGGCTTCTTTTAAGTTTAATACCTGAAGAATTTGTGCAAGTTGATAATTTCAGGTGATTTTAATGGTCATATTTTAAATATGAATTCCTTTGATGAAGAATTCTTCAGAATTTTGCTAGTATGGAGAAAGATTTTTCCCAGACAAATTAACAAATAAAAAATTCACTGATGAATATTATGGTTTGTGGGCTGCAATCATTGTACACCCGCCATACTAGCAAATTTACAGGTTCATATATATGTATATATTTGTAGCAGTATTGAATCTAGATTAATAGACCTGAAATGGATATATCCATTATCCTCGAATCACATGTAGACTTTGAAGTTTTGATTGCATCTGGCATTTCTGAACATTCTCCAATAACTCTAAAAGAAAAAATTATTTACCAAGTTACCTCTTCATCATAGGTTAGAAAGCGAAAAATAAGTCAGTAAAATATGTGTGTAAAAACGATTTTTATTTGGAATATTAAAGAACACCTACAAAAAAAGAATGATTTTTTAATTTTTTACAATATTTCTTGGATAAGGGGTATGGTATTACTTTGATCTCAAAGAGTAAAAGTAGAATTTTAATTATGCACATTTGTTTTCATAGATTGATTCCCTATCATTCTGCTTGACAGCGCCACTAGCAAAGATGGTGTCTCCTGAACTTCTGAGTCTTCCATGTTTTACAGTTTGCTAAGTATGAATCTGTAGTTATAGTTCAGTGTTTAATTATGATGCTCCAAGTGGCAATAACTTCTGTTAATGGCATAATCAGTTTGAAACAACCAGATGTCTGTTAATGTTAGAGTATGGGATGACCAAGGGTATCTGAAGAAAATATTGAACACTTCAGATAGTCTTCTGACCATGCTGATTTCAGCATAGAACTGATCAAACTATAGCTAGATGAAGATTACAATTATCTTGACTACATTGTGTTTACTGATTAGTCAACATTTCATCATAGTAGAATCATTAACACAGATAATGCCTTTTTATGACTCATCAAAATTAAATGTTTTCTATGAAATATTCCCACAGCAAGTTTATGGGCCATTCTTTTTCAGAATTTTATTTGGCAGCAATGTGGCACACCTCCTCACTGGCATAACTCTGCATGGGATTTAGTTGAATGATGATGTTGAATCGATCGGCAGTGATATCTTGTATACAGTGACCTCCAAGGATACCCAATCTTTTACCCTATATGATTTTTCCCTTTGGAGTTTTATGATCAGTATTGAGAATGTGCTTGCACCAACAAATGATCTACCCGATTTGATGAGGCTCTGAATTAAAACAGCTGTCACTTACATTACTCCAGACATGCTGATTAAAGTATGGGACAAATCTCCTATCGGTTGGATGTGTGTTGCATGACAGAAGGTACTCCCATTGCACACTTCTACCAAAAATCAACTTGGTGAGGGAGAGGTGAAAAAGCTTTCCTGCAATCCAGCAACCTCAAACTCTAAAAGCATGTAACTTTTTTTCACAATTATTTCTTCATCTAAAACACATTACTGTGTATTAACTAGCTTTAATGTCAACTAGCGCATTCTTTCCGGGCATGGCGCTTTTCGGCATAGCTTGGCTACGTTTCGTCTTGTTGTGTCAGGACTTTGCCCGGAATGTAGGGTTCCAGACAATGTTAGCCATGTGCTGTACGTCTGTCCCTGGTATGAGTTTGCGCGTGACAGAGTGGTTAGGGAACTTGA
>JAAAKQ030084983.1:0-14912 GCA_010016005.3 Zanna intricata | reverse complement strand
TAAAATCTGATAAATCTTACAACTAATATCACAGATAAACTAATTTAAAACTTATAACTAAAAACAGGTAAATCTTAACAACTAATATCACAGATAAATTTAAGTTAAAACTTAAAACTAAAAACAGATAAATCTTAGAATAATCATTTAAGTTTTGTATGTAATAATTTTGTAATTAGATTGTGATTTTTTAATTGTTGATTACTTTTGAGATTTTTTTAACTTGTCTCATCCGGTAGTATAATTCCTTTGGTCATTTCTTGTTGATTACTTATTGTTTGATCAATGAATGTATGTTTGCGTGTAAATCACCTTATATCTCAGAACTACTTGACCAATTTTCATCAAATTTGGTTATAACATTTCTACAGTAGTGAATTAATGCTGTTAAATTTTCAATTAAAAAGGTCAAGTGGTGGAGGATACAAGGGGAAAAAATGAATTCATCTTCAAATTTTGCACGATTAAGGTTTTTTCTTTTATTATTTTTTTTTTGAAAATTAATAAGCAACTTTCATAAAAAAAAAAAAAAAATGATAAAATTTCACCTCCACCTCTAAAAATTTTTTAAATTTAATTAAGACTTACAGAAGGCAGTATAAGGGGTGATTTTCATTCCATTTTTTTTTTTAAATACTTTTGTAAACATTTAAAAAAATTTTATGTATAAACTTTTTTGATAAATTGCACCCCAATACAAAAAAATAGTAATAATTTTGAAACATTGTAGAAGTTGGTACAGTAGTTAGTCTTCTTGTTGCAGTTTTTTTTTTTTGTTAGCATATCACTGGATCCACAAATTGTTCCCCGTCAAAGAGACATTATAACTCGACCCCCCTTACATTTGTCAAATCCCACTTAGCATCCGGACTGTTGCTGTAGTCGTCTTCTATGTTGTTACATCACTGGTGAGCAATAGAATTAAATAAAGGAATAATATTTAAAGTGTTAAAGTTAGTTTTGTGTTTGTATAGTCCTAGTAAATAGAGATTAGTAATAATATATAACTGCTTGTCCATAGGTTTCAAGGATTATTGAGATATAAATGAAAAGTTGTACTGAATAAAAAAGGTTAATTAATTGAATAAAATTTTTTTAAAAATGATGTTGATATGTAATTATTTGTTTTCTTCATGTAATTTATGTTGTTTCAGTGAAATTGTCATGTTCTGAATCAGATGTATTGAAAAATTTTGGTAATAGAGAATATTTGCTGAACAAGGTTGAATGTAAAACTGCATATTTATCTCTGATTGATATATTATTTGCTTATGCTTATGATCAAAGAACAACTCTTGGAGAATCAACTGTAGAATCTGCTTGGACGATTAATAAATTAAGCGCTACATTATCATGGCTGCAGGTTTTTAACATTTTATTTATATTAATAATAACTTAATATCTACCTTTATTGATTAGGTATGGAAACTATCAATACGGTTAAGCTTGTACTGAATCTGGGGCAAGATGATAAACTCTCCTGATCAGAGGTGGGGTTCCTCTATGGGTTGATTCCTTCTCTCTTCCTTTCCCTTATCCTTTATTCAGACTGTTGGACAGTTCCATGAGAATTGAATCAATTACCTTGATTCCATATGTGACGTCATACTTGCATTTTCTGATAGCCAGTAAAGTATCTACCTCAATTGGATGTTAGCAGGTCCTTGACCTTATGAAACTGCACTGTTTCCTAATCCTGGTGATTTAATGACTTCTGTTTTCCTTGAAAATTGACTTTTTGTAATTTAAAGTTTGGATTTATGTTTAAAGTTTGTTACGTGAACATTAAAATAAATTTCAAACAAGTTTCTATATTGTATGCTTCACACTTATTTTGATTTCAGCAAGGTATATTTCAATATATCTGAACTTCGTCTGATTCTATCTGGTCTGAATGAATGGAGTTATAAAACACTACAAAAATAATTTGATAAATCACTCTAAAATTAAGTTGAAGATTTTTTTTGCTCATGACAAGAATGTTGTTATATTTATAACTTGATTTTGATATTCTGGGAAGATATGGAATCTAGCTTAATAAATAAAGCTGCATTGTGCTTGTGCAGCCAGTAGATAGGAAGTAGGGTCCTTGGATATTTACATAGTTTTTTTTTTTTTACCTCCGTAATCATAGTTAAGTTTATTTTCGGAGGATGAGTTGAATGAATTGTAGCGTGTGTGAAAAATGCCATGCCTGACTGGGATTCGAACCTGGGACCCCCGGGATGAAAGACCAGATGCTACCACTCGCGCCACGGAGGCCGGCAATAATTACATAGTTGCCACAACCAGACTATACTGATAGCAGGTAATGCTGGCTGTATATGTGTAGGTCCATGAGCACAATATGGGCTTGATGGGGTCTGACTCACATCTATAGAACTGAAACCCAGGAGATATTGATCAAGGTTAAGTTGAGAAAGGAGTAGACTGCATTTATTATAGAAAGGGTAAAGTAAATGTGGTGGTCTGTAACAGAATTTGCCTAAATTAGTGTTTTGAGAGCTTTCCAAATCGGTACCTATCTTGGTTACAAAGATATATTTTACTCTAGAGAGCACAATAATATTTATAAATGATTTTGTGTTCTACTACATTGTTCATAAAAATTATTTTTTTCCTCTGGAGATTAAAGACACTTGAAATGATACACCTTCGTATTGTATTATTTTTTGGCTTGTGAAAATGTCCAGTTTTAACTATAAACCATTCAGCACATCATCCCTACTGTAGAGGAAAATTCTTTATTGATGCCCTGGTAGTGATGCTATTGATAATCACTTTGATAATTTAATTTTAAACCATTCTATACAATATATTCAAATTCTTCTCTGCCTTCTTAGAGTTTAGATATGTGTTTATAGTGACTTTTCATAGAATTTAGGTTTATCAAATTTTACTCAAATTCTTACGCCTAGTGTAAGTTTTTTTTTCTTTTTTATTTAATCTCCAGAACCATAGTTAAGTATATTTTCAGAGGATGAGATGAATGAATTGTAGTGTGTGTGAAAAATGCCATGCCTGACTGGGATTCGAACCCGGGACCTCCGGATGAAAGGCCAAGATGCTACCACTCGCGCCACGGAGTCTGGCAAATCCAGTGTAAGTGGTAGATAACTTTTTCGTGATTTTCAGAACTTTACCTTCATTATGAATTTATTAAGTAATAGAAGTTTATCTCAATTTGTTTATAGAAGATATTAGATATAATTAGATATTAATATTAGATCTTGCTCTATTAAAGAAGACGTATCCATTAATGAAAATCTTATAAAAAAAAAAAATGATGGTTTTCATGATAAAGTGGTAGCGCCTTTTGTTCAGAAGATCCTAGGTTCAAATTCCATTCAGACATAGCATTTTTCTTGCGTTAAAAAATCTCCTTTCAACGCACATTTCCACACACAAGCTTATGTGCTTATGTGGATTATGTTTTAAGCTTATGTGGTGCATTAATAAGTTGGTTTGGTTTCTATTAAGATTAATATACTTGTTGCATGGTATGTTTCATTACTGCTGTTAAATTCATCTACATTACTGAATGATAAAATTTGAAAAATTACAAGGAAAATGGAATTGTTGAGATGCGATGATATGTAAAATGATATTTGAATGTTTTCTTTCAAATAACGGTACCTTTTTTTTTTATAATTACTATCCCTTCCGTATATTTTTATATTAGCCTAAAAGGCAATTGTTTAAATAATAAATTTTGTTCTCAGGATAATACATAAAACTGTATGTCTTAAGTCACACTTGATTCAATTAAATGATAAATTTATTTTTTTTTAATTGAATAAGGTATCTGTATTAGTATTATATTAGAAAAATATTGCTTTGTGCATGCTTTCTTACATCTACTCTAGTTATGTGTTAGTAGAATTATTAAAATGTATAGCCCATTTCTTAGAATATTATCACCATTATTATATTAAGTAATTGATTGTTTCTTTTAAACTATAAAATTAATCATTGAAATAAGGTGACTCTAAGAAGGTGTTAACTGACTGGAAATGTGAGTTAAAAAGGTTTGATATCACTTTTGGGTTTCTTTATGCTTTATTTAGCTGAGGGAATAAAGGAAGCATACAGTCTTTGCAAAATATTTGAAAAAAGTTAGTATTATACAATAATAACAATTTTTAATGTTACTGAAAGAAAGTCCTTTATTAATTTGGCTTTTTATTGCTCAGAGTGGTTATTGTATTTTAAAACTAATTTAAATTTTACTGTACATTTATTCTTAACACATGTCCACATTTAATCAGAGTGTTTAAATCAAATTATTATGCACTGTTTTTCCTGTCAGAATTTTACAGAATTACTGTTGTAAATTTGGCTTAATTAAATTAATTTTTAAAAAGTTTGTGCATGAAATTGATCTAATCAAATGTAATTATTGTTTAATTTTTTTTTGTCTTTATATTGTTCTGAGCTTTATATTGTGTTTTTTGTTATTAAGAGTTTCAGTGATGTGAAAGAAGTTGTTATAAGTTGTATGCGTCGGTCTCTGTGCTATCCGCTCTTTAGACATTGGCAGTTGTCACTGAGAGTACTTGATGACACCATAAGCATATTGAAGTCTGGTGAGTAAATGTGTATTATAGTGGAAAATCTGATCCAATAATGTTTTCCACGTTAAAGTAATTATTTACTAAAGTAAGAAAATAGATAACATAGTAAAATAAAGGAGAAAGACGAGGAAGTTTCTAAAAAAAATTGGTTATTTATAAAAATCTCCTTATGATTAAATTATGTAATAAGCATAACAGTTTAGTATTACATAAAATATATGTGATATACTTTTTTTATTTTTCAAATAATTTTGTTATTAAAAAGTTTAAACAGATTTGATTGAAAAGCAAACGGGTAGTAGTGATTCTGAGTTTGATCTTTCTGTCAGTTCGTTTCTTGAGATGTGTAATCCAGTAAAAAAATTTTTTCATAACATATTCTTTGTTTCATTCATCAGTAATTTTCTTGAAAAGGTTTTGTTTTAATTGAATTAATTATAAATATAAAATTCCAACATGTTGGATATCAGAGAAATACTGTCAGTTTACATTCTTAAAATGTTTCCACTATACTCAGATATATATAAATCTTTGTACATGCTTATATATATATCCAAGCTTATATGCTTGTATGCAATATTCAATAAATTCCTGGAATCATGTTCCTTAATTATTGAATTCAATTAAACATGTGATAAATAAAACTATTAATTATTTAATATAATTATTGTTATTAGTAAATTAATAATAATTAAAAGTTTTAAAGCTACATCTTTCTTCCTCTTGTTTCTATATCCAGTTTCTATGATTAATTTACAAAATATCATTCAGTTATTTGTAGATCCTTTGTTACTTTGAATTTATTCCTTTATGAACTGTAATTTGCATGTTGTGGTTAATGTAGTCTCTCTCTCTCTCTCTCCCTCCCTCCCTCCCTCTCTCTCGTGCATGTGTGAATGTCTAGTTTCTATGAAGTAATTTAAGAAGAGGGCTTCCAACTGATTCAGATTTACATTACATCTTGCCTGTATGGTTGGAAAGGGGGGGATTGATCCATTTGTTCCAGCCAAATGCTCAGACTACGAGTATTATTAGATTGACTAACAGTATATGGCTAACCATATTTTAAAACAATATAATGTGATTAATAAACAATATTATGTTACTATTTTCCCGAATCGTATAATACAGTACATTATATGTTAAAATTACACAATTTAATAAAGCAATTACTCCTATTCCTTCAAAACATAACAAGATAGAACTTATTTTTATGGATGAGGTTATAGTCTAATTTTGGCCTCATTTTTTATGTATAGAATTCTTAAATGAATTGATTCATAAAATTTGTTTTATTAGTATACATTTTAAAAGGAAGAGTGCGATAAAATAATATTAATAATATAACCGAATGAGAAAAATTAACAAAAAATTATTGAAAGAGCTACTGGACCTGATGTGTTCTCCATATTTACGATTGTTTATGAAGTGGCTGGGTTATATATAAAAATCTGGTATAATAAGACTGATATAACTTTTTTAAATGTTATACACTGTTATTGTACTATATTATTTGATTAATTTAAAACAACTTTGTTTTTATAATTAACATCAAAATAAATCTGATTTGAAACTTTATAAAGTATTGTGAAGTCAAACATAACATTTTTGGTTGTGGGATATGAATTCCTCTGCTTCTATAATTGATCAAGGTTTCATACTTCATTTATTTATATGTTTAAGTCAAAGACTTTGCTGCATACCTTCATTATGTCTCAAAACAATCTTTTTATGAATGTGAGAAGAAGGGTTGTAATGTGAAGTATAATATATTTGAAACCAGTCAGTGGATGGGACTGGTAGTCCCATGTGTGACTGTAGCACATGTGTGTGTCACACACAATTTGATGGGGACATTCTTATAAAATTTATTTAAGTTTGTATCAATGATAGGTTTGAATAAATTAATTTATTGCTTTACATTATTGACAGATAACATTTTAATTTTGACTGAACAAATATTTATTTTAATTTTTTATTTATATATATATATATATATATGATTTTATTTTATTTGTATGTATTTATTTAAAAAAGTGTGTTACTGATGATGAGCCTAGGCCTGAAAGCGCTAAGGCGTATTTAAATAAATAAAAGTAAGAATGTTTTCTTTTGTTCTGTACTTGTGGAGAAGCGGATTCTATTTTGATAATTAAAATCTAAACTAAATTTGCATACAGAGTAAATATGGACTGTAAGAAATTTAATTATTAAATAAATTACATAATTTATATAAACTATATAAATACACAGCTTACACATAAATACAGACTCACAGTTCGTTAATTCAATTCATTAAAGTTTGTACTCCAACTGGCAAATCTCCACTATCACATACACTCGCGTGCGCGCGCACACACACACACACACACACATATACATACATACATTTATATTTTTTATTTTTAAGATAACTCTTTTTGTTACGCCAAGAAACATGGATAAAAATTTGGTTGTTAATTGTTCACCCTACAGCCTAAGTAGGCTGTGCCTACTTTCATTGTACTTCCTTTCATTGTGTATTACTTTATTTGATTAAATCATTTTTTCTGATTGAAAATTAAATAGGAGGTTTATTTATTGCAACAGCAGTAATATAAATAAAATTTGATATAACGAAATCTATTATAAAAATGATATAAATCAGTTAATTCAGAGAGTGCTTTTAGGAAATACAGATAACATTTTTATTGTACATGAAAAAAAAATTTAAACAAGTTTGCTTTTAATTGAACTTAAACATGGGCAAAATAAAGTATGTCAAAATGTACATATTAAAGTATAAATATTTTTTATTTTAATTTTGTGATGCAACAATAGAATCATTGGTCCGTTGTTTTTTATTTAAACAGTAATAGTCCTTCACCTTATTTAAAATACATCACTACTTTAAAGTTTAATTAATACATGCTGTTAAAATTATTAAGGCTAATGTAATTTATTATTCATTTGATTTCTGTTGTTGCATAACATTTAGGTCCTAAAGAACAGTAGACAACATATCATGTATATAATAGTACCCTTAAAGTATATAACTTTTAAGGGTACTGAAAAATCAAAGTTATTAAAAGAGATATAGCTTCATTTCTATTTTTTATTTTTGAACAAAATATATTTAAGAGTAGCATTTAGTATAGTCTATACATGTAACTTCAAATGCATATGTTTAGAACAAACTATTATTTTATCCTGATGTTTAACATTCAAGCTGTTTATAAACCTTTTCTTAAAATTTTAATGTAAAAACCTCAGGTCACAGATCAATTATTATAAATTTGAAGTCTCATCAAGTTTAATTTTTTAAAAATATATATTTATATGCAACGACTTGTAGTCTTTTAATAGTAAATAAGTAATAAATAATTTTTTATAGCCTTGGAAAGTTTTTCCAAATGTTAAATTTGTTCTATTTAAAATAACATTACAGTTCACATTATATGTGGTGTTATGGTTGTTTTTGGCAATAAAGTTAGTGGTTTTTTATATAAATTGATTAGCCTAAAAAAAAATTTCAATCCTTCTAAATGATTCTAAGAAAGTAATCTAGCTACGTTTTAGTCATTAAAAAATGCATCTCATATCTTAAAAATGCTCATAACTTGTCAAGTAAAAGATTTAGAAATGCAGGATTTAAAACAACTCTTGATAAGACATTATCAGTTGATTTTATTGATCCTCTATTTCTATAGAATGTAATAAAACTTAAAAAAAAAAAAAATATTTTAGATTATTTTTTGAAGTACTATGTGTGTGTGTGTGTGTGTGTTATGATTTTTTAGTTGGTTTATCTTAGCAATATTTGTTTACAATTAATGTTCTTTTTTTCAGGTAATAGACAAGTATTGCGTTGCTTATTGGAAATACACAAATTATTTAACGGTAGTGAACCAAGATATATATTGAATCAGTTGTATATCACTGATTATTGCATTTGGTTACAGAGTGATAATATCAGTAAAAAACTATTAAAGTTATCAAATCATGTTTATGAGGTATGAAAATAATTTATATTCATAGCAATCTCAGCTGTGTCTAGGTTACAGCAGAGGTTACTGTGCTACTAATTAAGCATTCATTCTATCTTCACATAGTTTTCTAACCACTTTTATATATTTATTTATTTTTTTTATACTATCACATATTGGTTTTGTGAGTTAAGTAAAAAATAAGATTAAGTAAGCAGTTATTTTTGGTAGTATTCGTTTAAAGATTATTTAGTAATAAAAAAAATTTATTTACTATTACTGTACTTTTATAGGAATTTGAATTTTTTTATAGGCTAAAGAAACCTTAACAAAGTCAGATATCTGTTTAGATATTGATATACTAGAGATTGCAGCATATTCCACCTTAGATGATCTTATCACTGAAGGCAATAGTAACAGGTTAGTAGTCATAATACACAAATATCTTGATAACATATTTATTTCATTTTAGTCGATTAACCCTTGTTTGTCCACCTTGTTTTAGAATGGATAACGGCTGATTATTACTATTAATTACTTACCGGGTTTAATAAAACTCTGTAGTTTAGTAGAAATCTGTAATTTACTAGCCAAGATCTATGATGGCATGATTCTTACATCTTCCAGTAAAATAAAAAGAATTGTTGGATCCTTCAAAACAATAATTCCATTTAAAATTTTCTTTGTTCCTCAATGTTATAAAGCTCTATTTAAAAAAGATCCATTATACTAATGAAGATGCATTATTACTGGATGATTTGAAAAGATTTTATGAGTGAGGATAAATCAAATAGTATGAGGATAAATGTGTTTTGGATGTAAACTAATGTCTTGAACGATGCTTATAGAATTAGAACTTCACGAGAGCCAAGCATTCAGTTGTTAAAATTCCATACTTTTGTTAATTTGGTTCTATCAGTCATCTGAAAAAATAACATAAACTAACATATGTTCCTGTAAATTATCATTAAAAAAAAAAATAAATATATATATATATATTTTTTTACATACACACACACACATATATGTGTGTGTGTTACACACATATACACACACACATATATATACAAGCTTCAGTTACAAAATTACATTTCAAATTTTGGAAATTGGTCAGGACTCACTTCTTACCACCTTAAGTTTATCTATCTATGTAAATGAAAGTAGCAGTAAGATTTCATATTAAGTTTTTTCTATAGTGATCTGTAATTATATCATTTTAAATTGCAGTTCCATTCTATGTTCTTTTATTTCTGTTCTTTGCCAATTTTTTTACTGCAATAAATTTTCTATAATCTGCATTCTTAATTATCCATTTTCTACATAAAGTATTTTGATCCTTGTCTCCCTCTATGAATTGCTTCTACTTGTACCTCTAATTACTAAATTACTTAAACCTGAATGATTTGACATGTTAGCCCACCAACGTAATTGTATTTTTAAATAAATTTAAAAATTCATTTCACACTTCTCTCTGTTTGACTGTATATCTAAAAACTTTTACATTTCTGTATCGACCTACTTAATTGTCGGTAATGTTCTGCAACACCACATTTCAGAACACTCTGTTCTTTTCTTTTCTATTTTTGTTCTCTTCATGTTTCACTACTGTATAATTATTGCTTTGCTCCACATCAATATTTGTAAGAATTTCTTTCAAATTCCTAGATCTATGTTCAACAATAACAGTAACTCCTTTCTGAGTAAAAACTCATGATGCTTGTTCCATATTGCTTTTGCTGTTTGTTTCAATTTGTCTATCCTGTGAAATCTTATTACCAAAATAACAAAATTGTGTAACTTCTGATATATTTACAAATATTACACCTCACTATACTCCTTTTTTTTTAACATTAACGTAAATGTTATTTTTAATTGTTTTCCCCCCACAGTAAATCCATTCCATTCAGTATTTCTCTGCTACCTCAGTCTTTGTTTCTGCAAAAAAAAATGTCGATCTTAACATCCTAATTTTTTTCATTTGATAGTTAATCTACCATTTGATAGTAAATCTTAAATTTATATTTTCATTACTGTTTTGCTTCTGTGAAAATAAATTAACAATTATTCATATTGATATGTTATATAATCTAAGTGATGGCTTTGATCACTTAGATTATATTAGGAATGAAAGTTGTGGTAATCAGCGGATAACAGAAGGAACCACCTAATTATTTCCTTTAAAGGGAATGGAAATTTGTAAAAACTTACAGCAGCATTTTAGTCTATAAAATAATTAATAAAAAATAAGTGTGAATATTTAAAGATAATGAATATATGAAAAAAAAGTGATGAAAGTATGTCATTATAACAGTTAAGTAAAATTGGTACAGATTAAAAAAAAGTTGAATATGTTTTCTGAAAAATTAATGAGAATGTAATTTTTATACTTTTTAAATGAAGATGCTTATAATTCGGGTTTGTAGATTTTCTAGTTCTGGCTTCATTTCATTGTCATTGTTTTGTTGGACGTTTCCATTTTTTTTCTTTAGCTCTGGGAGCATCTATAAATTAGAATTTAATTTCTTGAAAATTTGTTTGACTTTGAAGGCCAAAGATAGAATACTTCATATGGAAGTTTATGTAGAAATGATAAATTTTTAATAATGATGACAAAATTAATGTTCTATTAAAATGCTTCAAAGCAAAAAAAAAAATCACGTAGCAAGGAATCATTTTCATATTTTACAATGGTGAACTTTATAATTATTTTTTTATTCTGATAGTGATGTTGGCGAACTGTCGAGTTCCTCTTATGAAACAGAAAGTGACTTGGAAACATCATCGTCATCATCATCATCATCATCATCTTCAAATGAATTTGATTCAGATGATTTTTCAACCGATAAAGAAAATGAAGAGTAATTTGTGGTATGTATTTAATATTATTTGATTATTAAATAAATGTCAAAAAAGTATGGAAAAAGTTATGGAAGTTGCAAGACTTTGTAGTATTCTGCAGAAAAGTGTGATAGATGAAGTAGAACCAGGGTCATCATATTTTAGATTATTTCCTTTTGATGTCATTGATACCTCATTGGTATTTGTCTTCACCAACATGGTACCTTTACACATCCAAATCTACAAAATCTACCATTAGCTTCATATTCACAATTTCCTACTGGAGTCCCTTGCCTCACCTAACTTTTATATAGCTGTTATCTTCCCTAATGGTGAAGCAGTTAAGTCCTTAAGAGTTCCTTATAGGCAAACAAAATTTATTAATCTGTTCAGAAGGTTAATAGATATCATTACTACTAAATACATTAATTATTGAATTTTTTTATATGGTGTTCTGCTTGGAATTTTGCCTGGTTGTCTTAGTCAGCATCCTCATCTGAGTCTTGATTATATTTAAGTTCTTGTATTGCTTTTTCTATTTCTTTTAGAGAAGAGGATTTAGAACCTACAGTTGTACGTTTTGATAATCAGTATGCTTTTTCGTATCCTCTTTTAGCTTTGCATTAAGAAGGTTGGAAAATAATCTTTTCAAATCTGTAGGCCTTCACTGATTTATATAATTATCTGTCTCATTTTGTCCTCAATCTCTATACACTTAAATGTAACACTTTTAAAAAAAATTATTCTAATACAGAAATCCTTCGGTATCCTTCAACTTTATCCAGAACTTCATTAATCTACTCTTGGTTTTCCATCTTTTTTTGTCATCGTAATTGTTTCTCTAAGCAGCGTCTTATAATTCTTTCTAGTAACATCTCTTTGAATTTAAAACCATACATATTTTATTTGCTTTCTTTCCGTTATGTAAATATTTTATACCATCAAATCTTGGCTTATTATACATTTCTTCCACTCTCATATTTCCCCCCAAAAATTTTCATATGGTGGTTTTTTTTTTAAATTAAATTTTGTACCACTGTCTCTTCAGTATTTTCCTTTTTTAGTAACTGAAATATTATAATAATAACTTCAGCCTGAACTCCTGCTCAGTATCATGATGTTTGAGTTTTCTGTTACGTTTCTTTGACTAAAGTTTTTTCAGCTCACTTTGACTACAACTAAGGTGTGATCTGGCCCACATTCCACTTCCCTAATATTTATATCCATTAGATTTTTTTATATATGAATGATCTAGAACGTGGTCTGTTTAGTTTTTGATTATCTTGTCTAATGGAGACCATATATTCTTCCTAATCATAATTGGGTAGCTGACATAATCCTGTCTAGCATTTTATAGAAACAATACTTCACATCTGCATGCCCTGTAGGAGTATAATAATTTATGATTTATTTATTTTTAAACTCTCTCTTAATTCTAATAATTGCAGGTTCTTTATGCTTTGGCTTAAAATTATCATTGCACTTTCTAGCCTTTTGTTCATAGCAAAATCAACTCCTACATAATAATATCCTCTTTCACTTATACAGTTGTAGATAACATGATCTTTTCCATTTATTTTCCCACAAGAGACGGTCTGGTTTTTATGGCAAATAGATTCAAGTAATTTTTGAGTTCTTCGGCAAGTGCATCAATCACTGCAGATATCAGTTAGAGTCTCACATTCCGTGTTCTAAATCTGTTAATATTGTTTGTAGTTTCCAGTTTTTTTTGTTTATTTATCTGTCCTTTATCCTTATTTTCTGTGTTCCATGACAAGATATCTTTCATGAAGTGGGAAATCAGCCTAATGTACTCAACCCTAGAAAATCTTTGAGGACTGGTTCTAGGATGCCTGCTCTAATCTTCATATCAGTGCTAAGTCCATGAAGAGCCATTTCC
Organism: Zanna intricata; assembly: GCA_010016005.3. NCBI lineage: Eukaryota > Metazoa > Arthropoda > Insecta > Hemiptera > Fulgoridae > Zanna > Zanna intricata. The sequence goes on along the minus strand of JAAAKQ030084983.1, from coordinate 1,635 downwards.
TCCAGCACCATGGGGAAGTAACAGAGCGCCTTTGATTACACCTTTGCTTCCACATCTTGGAGATCTATAAACATCAATATAGTGCTTCTGCTATTGAATAGAGAAGATGACTGTTTAATATATGCTAGAAGTTAATTAAAGTAAAATTTAATTGTGTGTGTACTCTATTGATGGCTTTTAAATTGTTTTATTTTCATATAACCTGTGGGCTAAGCATTTAAGTGAATTGTAACATTTAACACATACAACAAGGAAAATATTGCTCATATAGCTATAAAATAAAAATATTATCTGTTTCTATTTAATCTTATTTGTCTAATTAAAGTTTTTCTTTCTCTTACATGATAGACATTTTGCCGTTAATTTTTAAGTTAGGGACCACTTATGAGATTTTCCTAAAACTGGTGTCTAGTAAGTGTTTCTTCATTTATTTCCATTCTTTTCATGAATTTTTGAAAGTGCTATTTCTTTTGTATCCTTTTTGCACCCTGTTGAAGATGATAGTATAACATTATTTTATCATTTTTTACTAGATTAAAATAAAATTCACTAATTTTTTATTAATTCTGTTTTGTTTTAGGTTGGAATGACTTTCATTTTTCACATCAAGTGGACAAAAAATATGTACAAAAAATCGGTGATAAAAAAATTTGAAAACATCTGTTTAAAATTCAATTTATTTTTGTGACAGAGTTTTTATTTTATTATTTTGTTAAAGTAGCTAATTTATACTTACATTATTTGAGCTGTGTAATTTTTGATTAATAAAATAAATGATTATAATTTACCATCATCATTGTTTGGGTTTGTTGTGCTCGACTTGTGTGTTATGTTATTTGGATTCAATATAACTTATTGGTAAACTGTCAGTAATATTTCCATACCTGCAAATATTTCAGTAAAAATATTTAAAAGTGTTATCTATTTGATTTGGTATTTTTTCTATAACTGCTGAAAATTTGGTTTAAAAAATTGGTGTAATAGTTTTAAATCTATAATTTTTTTACTTTAAATACTTTAATACAGCTGCTGGTTGGGCATTTCAATTACCGCCAAAAGGGTAGGCCTTTAAAAATTGAAATACCAGGTTGAAGGGTTAATAGATCTATGAAGTATTAACGATTGGGTAGTTAATTACCATTGCTGAGTCTTTGAATCCTTCAGACTTCAAAGCCATTATATATTTTTCTATTCCTCTTGGACCAAATAAATTCATTATTGATGATCAAATTATAGGAAATCTCCATGAAATAAAAAATTCAAGTACTGTTGATCTTAAATATTGATGCTTTTTATATAAAAATGGATAAATGCAAGTATTAAAAAATAAAACAAACAATTATCATTATTAATATGTTTTTTTTCTCAAAAAGTGCAAAAAGATTATTTTGAGATTTTTGCCTTAAAAACATCCTATAAAAATTGCTTAACTAGTAACAGATTGCAAATAAAATTAAATAAGTGACTTTTGAAAAAAAAATGTCATTACTTCAGGATTTAATTTTTTATATACAGAATGATACACAAAGAATGTAATAAACTTTTAGGATATGTTCTATTAACCCACCAGGTTGGTCTAGTGGTTAACGCGACATCGCAAATCAGCTGATTTCGAAGTCGAGAGTTCTAAGGTTC
>JAAAKQ030084972.1:0-14913 GCA_010016005.3 Zanna intricata | reverse complement strand
CCTAACAACAACTTGGCAGAGCCTGTTAGCTTAGCTAGCCCTCGACGGATAGCGCCTTGGGTCCGAGCCCTACACACTCTAGTGGCGTGCGTAAATGGCATTCCTTCACCACCGGTCAAAAATAAAAAATAAAAGAAAAAAGGTATGTTTCTTACATTAGTTTCCTTTACATAAACAAATTTATATTTTTAATGCACTAATTTGACTTGATATCCATAATTTTAGAAACTTATGCAATTACCACTGTTTAAGAAGAGCGATTTTATCAAAATTTATCTGTTGTATTTTACATAAATAATATCGTCAACCAAACGGAATTCATATTATATGCCATAATACTTATTATTATTTTAAAACGTCTAAATACAGTAAAAAATTAATGATTGTACTATTCATTCACAAATTAAATACGATGAATCAGTTTTATAATGAATTATCTAATCTCTGTCTAGAGTCTAATTTCAATTTCTTTTTCCTTAAACCATAAATCTGTAGAAATTGATTTATATTAAAATACTTTAACAAAGTAGAATTTTTTAAGAACAATGATACTTTTTTAATCAAATTTTTAACAAAATTATTATCTATTCTGAAATATTAAAAAAAATTTTTTTACCAAATTATCCTGTTATTACCCAGATTATTCTTCCAGAATACCAGGTATATTATGTAATACGCTTTTGTTGTTTCTATATATCAGTGATTTTCTATGTTGAATTGATAGATGATCAGATTCGGATTTAGAATCGGACGCATTGTCTATTTACCTTTCCTTTATTTTCTCAAATTTTAGTCGATTAGATGTTTATTTAATGAAAATTTTTTCTAGTAATTATCAGTGATTGGTGAGCGATAATATTATTTCTCATGTATTACTTGAATTGAACAGTTTCATAAAAATATAAAGATATTTTCATCCTTCGTTATTTTATGGCTGCCCATATTTTAATTTTTAATTTTATTATGTTTTCTATTTCTCTATCCAATTCTTTCTATTTTCTATGAAAATTAGTGTTTTTAAGTTTTGATATTATTTTAATTGTTAATAATAATACTAGAGCGAATCTAGTAATAGATCGATACAATGATACATAATCTCAATATTTATGGTAAGGTAGCGTATATTATTTTTATTATATTAAACCATAATATTCTACATTAAAAATGTCCTTTTATTTGCCGTCCTCATAATTAGGTTACACGTTGACATAATTTTATATTATTTTTTATCTTTCTGTTCTCAACAACTTTTCACTTTGACTTTACTTTTTAAAAAACTCTGTTAGTTCTGAAGCGAACTGTATTGCCACTATTAGATAACTGGCAAATGCGTTGATAAACTGCAAAAGAAAAACAAAATTACATTATAAAGTAATAGTATTTATGTATCTTATTTCTATAAGGCCTTCTTAAACAATGTTTAGTAACACAAAATGAAATGATAGTAGTGGGTTATCACTTGTTTTTAACTCCAGGTTTACTTAGATAGCAATTTTCTATTAAATTCGTCAGACACTTCAGTTCTTCAAATTTATCTCCATATTTGTATATGTAGAAGTTCATTTAATAAAAGGAAGTATTAATAATATTTGGTCTTTTTTCATTTAGTAAATAAAATTCATTAAATATATTAGTGATAATAATTACTGTTAGAATTCAAATTTGTTCAACATGATTTTCAATAAAGTCATTTATCAAACAGTTAGAAACTCAGATAAGCTTATATCCTGGCGCCCTCAAATAAGAGATTACACATAAACCACAGGATTTTAAATAATTAAATTTCTGCAGTAAACAAATTAACATTAAATATCTGTCTAATACTCATCTTATATTTATCTTATGTACAACTCATCGTACACGGTGGTGGATCAAATTAAATCGTTGATCATTACTTACATTAGCAAACAGCCGTCTATCTATTATGAAGTACTGAGCTGCGCTGATTTTTGGTGATAGTAATTTTATTTGCTGAACAAATTGTGACACCTGAAATATAAATAATAGTATTATAACAATAAATCAAGAATATATAAAAATGTAAAAGTATCATTCATTAATTTCTGCAATACAAAAAAAAAATTAATTTTCGTTTTTTATTGAGGAGACTAAATCATCGTTATTAGTTTTATTTTTTTAAATGATTTAGTTAAGGAAGTTAAACTAACTAGTTGGTTATTGGCGGCCTCCGTGGCACAAGTGGAATCGTCTCTGCCTTTCGTCCAGAGGTGCCGCGTTCGAATCCCGGTCAGCCATAACACTTTCGCACACCTAAAAATCATTCTAATAAAAAAAAAAATTACAAGAATCAAGAAAATGTTTTAGACAGTGAGTTTTGTATCTTTAATTTTCGATAAGAAGGAAGGAGTAATAAAAATAATTATAAGTAGTAACGATTTACAAAATATTTTCCCATTTAAATCAACTGAAAAATACAAATTTAATAAATTTTGAATGTATAAAAATATTGTAAACCAAATTTTTTCTCCACTTTGATTATTTAAGGAAAGACATTTTTATATACCCTTTTAATTAAGTTTTTTATGTACTTTATAAATGACAATTAAAGTTATGTTATTTGCATTAGTTGTTTCAGTTTATTATGTATTAATACAAAAAAAATCGATTTTTATAATTACTTTTGTTTTAGCTATTCATAATTACTGATTATAATTGATTATTCGATGAAGAAACGAAATGCCTATTATGTATTTTTTTTTCCTTGAAAATGTGAACAGTTTTGGAACGTCGTCTTTGTTTGTTTATTTTAATAAACCTTCAGATTAAGTAACAGTTTTGTTTGTTTGTCACTTTGTATCTATTCTTTTATTTTGAAATAATTTTAAGGCAGAAATTTAGTTTGATAACACTGATAAAGACTGTTCTTACCTCTTAACATGTAATAAATGAAACCAATCTGTTTGTAGTGAAAACGAATCTGAAGTCAGAATTTTTTATTGTTCAACGTTTTTGAAAAATTCCAAAGTTTAATTTAAAGAAATTTTTAATATAGTACATATATTGGACCAGTATAAAAATGATATATATATATATATATATATTTTATTTCATGTGTTTTGTTTATATAAATTTTTTATTTATAGTATAACAAGACCGATATAACAGACGATCTAAATAACAGATCCCTTCCAATTAAAAAGATAATTAAGCTAATAGAAACTTTTTTAGTAAAGATAACAAGTCTATTTAACAATTGTCTTTTGTAATGCAGGCCACTCAAATAACAACAGATGTTGTTAAATGGAAGAGTTACCGGGCCCAGGTTTAGAATTTCATGTGAAAATGTGAGGGTGGACGATCATCCTCATGTGTCTAGTTGGGCCTGGTCCTGTACATAAAGAGGATAGCAATACAAATACTCCAGGGAAGACCAGTTGATAGTCAGTCTAAGCGAGACGTTATGATGTCAGTTTGCGAGAAGAAGTTCTGTGGTTTTCAGTCAGTGAGAGTATTCCGCGAGGAGGTCAGTGAAAGAGCGAATTTCTAGTGAATTAATGTTTGACGCTGGTGGATTAGTGGATTAAGGTGACCTCACAAGTAATTCCAGTGCGGACAGTACATGTGAAGAAGAAATTGTTGAGAAGTTACTGTTAGACAATAAGTGGAAGAAATAATGCACTACATTTCATTCTAAATTCTTAGGGTAGTTTTATTTGTAAAAGCAAAGATATTTGTAACTTGTCTTATATTTTTACTGTTGTTGTTACATCAAGACTAGTGATTAAATGTGTTAGGACTAGCGATATCTTTTGTAAAAGGACTGTATTCTGGTTTTCAGTATTTATCTGATTGTTAATAAATCCTGTCGATTATTTAAAATTATTTAATCACCGAATAGGATCACTTTTTTACATTATTGTTGACATTTATTATTAATATTACTTTGAGTCGCCATTTTGTCAATATTATTGTAGTAACGATTACAATTTTTATTTTTGTTTTAATATTTTCATTCATTATATATATATATATATATATATTATTATATATTGTTTCTTCAAACATTTTATTTCCGTGGTTTCCTTTGGCCACCCATTCTTGCTTCGTTTTTCTATCTACCGTAGGGCCTCGATGTCTATCTTTATTGCGTCTGAGTCCTCGGAGATGGAGTCTTCAGTTCCTCCGCCGTAACTTGCGGAGGATTTCCTGCTGCCGGCATCAGATGATGTCGGCTCTGTCAAGATTCGATGTAATTAGTGTTAGTACCTTCGGGGCGTCCGAATGTCTTGCCCTTTCAGCTAAAAGCCTCTTCTCTTTCAGAGGCTCCATTTTTGTTTTCTTTACATTTTCTTTTTCTAAAACTGGTATCTCTATTTTCGAAGGTCCGAAAGATTGGAGTTTTTTAGCATGCACCTTGACTGTAGGTTTCCTCTGGTTTTTATTTCAATATCTTTGACTGTGGATTTGTCAAAGGCTCAGTCCTCGGTGGAGTAGAACATTTTCGTCTTGCCACGTCTGTTTTGATTCTTAGCGCTTTTGGATTGTTGTCCCTAGTAGAGCGAATCTCCCGCTTCTTATCGATAGTTCTTTCAATTAAGACTGCTGATCTCTGTCACTACGTCTTCTGGTTTCAAAGTGGCTGCAGGGGCAGGGGCAACAGCAACCTGCGCATATGACGTGCCCTTTGGGGTTTTGCTAAGCACGATATTCCTGGCCTCAAAGTAATTGACTTTCTGAACAGTCTTCTCTTCTTTAACTGCCAGTTCTTCTTTGTATTTTTGGCAATTACTTGACCTTGCGCTGTGCTTTTTTTTTCAGTTAACGCATGTCGGCGGGTCTCTGCACGGTTCGTCTGGGTGGAGTGGATCGCCACAGAAGCAAATCTGATTTCTCGTGCATCTAGCAGCTGTTTGTCCAAAAGGGGCTGCCAAAAACACCAAAACATCGCAATGGTGGTGGGACGAACGGGCGTACGCTTAGCCTATGAAATCAAGCTTTTATTTTCTCTGGGCATGTAAATCTATTAAACGTTAAGACATGCGACGTGGAGGGCAAGACTTCTCCGTTTTGTCGAGTTTTAACCGTCGACATCCTATAACTCCCTACCATAAAGCTCGTCTACAATTTCGTCTTCGGTGTAGTTAAGCAAGTCCCTGCACACGACTACTCCTTTTGATGTATTCAATGTACCGTGTGGCACAACCTTGACATCGATAAGTTTGCTTTAAAGCATTTCATATCGACATCATACTTCGATTTTGAAGCTAACTTGAGCAAAATTTTTTCAATCTATAAGATTCAAAAGAACATAAAGTTTTTGTTAGCTTACTACCCTATTGCTTTTAATCGAATAATATATTCAGCTAATGAGATACAGTATTAGGTGAGAGAACAGTGAAGCCTCATTATGTTTCAAAAGTGTGTAAATGATTAGGACAGTTTTCTTACGCGAATGGTGAGTTCACAACAATATCACATAACAATAACACCTCAATTTTAATTACAAAAGCTTATAAATTATATATTGACTGTAGATTGATTGATCTGGATAAGATATGAGCTGTTAATGGAATAGTTAGTAATTGTGCGGACAAATTCAGATGGCTAAAAGGCCATGAATTTTATGTACCTATGGTTTTCCGTGAACCAAAAGATAATTAAGCAGTCGTTATTTCTATTTAATTAATGTGCTTAGAATTTCTAAGAAGTTTGAACACATTGTACTCTATCCTTATGGCCATCTACACTCATACCTTTACCTCATGTTTTAGGTGTAAATACTGGAATCCAGTTCAGTTTCCAAGGTTACATAAGATTGTTTTCGAAAATCAGTATGATTAAACAGACATAATGAAAGAAGACAATCATGATTTTAACTTATGAAAGGGATTTAATTTCAAAATTTCTAGGATGGAATTTATTTGTAAAAAATAAAAAAATATCAGGCTGTCGAAATATGTTTGTATACTTTGGTAATGAAAATTGATTAGTTTACTGAACAAATATTGATGAACTTATATTTGAATTAGAGCAAATACTTGAACCTGATGAGTGATGACTTTTAATTGATTCCAACATGTATAGCTTAAAAATCGTTCCACTTCACAATAGTAATAAAATATTTTTCTACCGATCTGTTATGGAATTAGTGGAAAAAAACTCATGATGTTATGAAAAGTATTACTGAAACGTTAAAAATATAAAGCATAGTTAGATCGTGTGTAGAGATTTAAAAATAATACCTCTGTTGTTAGGCTAACAGTTCGGGTATACAAAATAATGTCTCTGTGTTTGTAAATGTGCAAAATATTTATTAAAACATTGGAAGAAATTGAGAAATTAACTTCAGTGAGATTGAAAAAATATATAAAGCAAAAAATAAAGAAGGGATTTTTGTGTTCCGACTACTTTAAAAATATATCACAATAGTCATTATACAGGTAACTTATATATACGCTTAATGGCATTTCTATAAAACTGAAGGCGAAAAACAGATTCTATTTACAAATTCGAAATTTACAACAATAAAAAAGACACAAAATACAGAAAAAGTTGTCACACAGAGAAACATTATATATTTTTTATTATTTATATTAGTGTAATAGTGTTGAGTTATTTGCAGGTTAAGTTTATTTTTATTATTATTTCTTACACCCTTAAGTTAAGCAACTTATACAACACTGTTGTGAGTGATTGTATGAAGTCGACTGTCCTGTTCTAAATTTAATCACTTGAATTGAATTGCAATTGTAGTAAATATATTTGAATTTTAACATTACTGGCTTTTGCATCATTCATTTTACCAATTTCATGAATATAATGAAATTATCCTCGTTCAAATATCAACATTGCTGTTTCAATATTCCGGTTAATTCTGTGCATTTAAATCGTTATCTACTGCCAAAAAACATCAATTTTCATTTTTATCACACGGTCTGAATTAACGGTGACTTACAGAATAGATTTTCAGTAATAGTTCTATCATAATAATATCTATATTGAAAAAAATGTCTATAAGTAAAATGTCTATAAAAGATTTATAGCTAGTAAAAATAACTATCGATATTGTTTAATATTTCTAAATTAGTTTTCAAGATAAGAAATGTTCTTTTGAGAAGATCCTAATGCGAATACAACGGCAACAATCTCATGTTTGTCAGCAAGTTCAAGATGCGCGAACGACATCACGTCCCTTAATATAAGAACATTTATTTAACTCACTTTAATAAATCACGAATTCATTTGGAATATGTGTAATAAAATTCTTTTACTCGAAACTGTTTTACATTTGCAGTTGTAAATTTAAATAATTTATTCGTTTATTAAATGAACCTTCTATTCTCAATCTATTTTTTATATACGTATATGAGAATGCCTTTTCCTTTTATAGTTTGATATTCCAACCATTTTTGTTTCACAATTAATTTTGTGCTAACAACAAGGTACGGTATAATTGTTTGAAAAAAGAAAATAATTTGTTAAAATTTCCGTACAATACGGGTAACAGTTTGTTCTGTCAGTGAGCACTATTTATCATTCTAATACGGGTAGATTATATTTAAGTAACAAAGCAAAATTGTTTTTCTCTATGTTTAGTTTCATTATGGAGTTTTAGTTTCAGTTTCTTGATTTTATTTTTACACATGAACTACACTTTTTGATGGGGTATTATAAATACATATAAATATTATTATTTTACTTACTTTCTGTTGAAATTTGTAATCGTAACAAACAGTAGGTATTTCATACAGATCGTTTATCAGCTTTGAAGTCTGAAACAAAAGTAAATAAAATAATATGTAAATGCTGTCAGTATTACATAAACAGAACTATATTTCCTAGTAAAATAGTATATATATAAAAAGCATTTTAAAGTTTGGCTTCAGACCGGTCAATTTTATATTAAAAACTTCTATGTTTTTTATTTAAATTTATTATTAACTATTTGTAACCTATGGTTATTTTACAAAAGTATCAGAACACAAAATTATAATTGATTTAAGTTTTTATCATATGGGATTAAATTGTAATCAGATCTAGATAATTCTTCTGAATTATATTACATATTATTGTACGTTGTTAGTCTTTTACTTTCTGGAAGGGTAAAATTAAAAACACTTAATCAAAAACTATGTTAATATTTCGAAGTATTGAAATTATTTTATATTTAATAAGGTTCGATTGAAAGATTTGGATAAATAAAAACTTATGTTAATATTAAGGTACCCTGGTTAATTTAAGATCGAACATTAGTATTTCATTGTATGAAATTTGTACAAAATGAGTGTGTGTGTGTTGCATATCGTTTCGCCTCGTGTTTCTAGTTTGTTACTCTGCTCAACGACAATATTTTAATGGTAATGGTTTCACAGTGCTGTCCCCGGATATAATTAGGGTTTTAAGCAATAATACATATTTATTCATAAATCCGTACTCTTAGTAAGTAATAGTTAGGGTATATTTAGTTACATCTACATAGAGAGTTACACAAATGGTACCAAATCAAAACCCTTCGCTGGATATATTGCGGCTTCCTATATATTATATGTATTAATCAATAGTGCATTGCACAGAGTAGACAAAGATTATACTTAATTACAAAAACAATAATTGTACAAAAAAATAATTCAGATAGAAGCAGTTCCTTACTAACTAAAAAAACCTATCAAATTAGAAAATCTGGACCCAGTGTCTGTCAGCAAATAAATCATCAAACAGATTTAAAACTCTCCGAAAAATTATTACATTGATATTTTTTCCCAATTGCGCATTATAAATCATTATTAACAGTTGGATTGACGTTGCTGACTGATGGAAGAATATCAATATAATGTAGTGTCCGTACATTGAGTTAAACGTTTCCATACATTTAGACAATTTCTCATGGAGCTGTAGATATTCGTTAATCCGTTTTTTTTCTTCTGATGCTGGATTGTTTTCGTGTGGAGTTTTGAAGTAGATCTTTTTGCAGTACTCTGAAGCCGAATTCGTATAATCATTGTACATATCTAATAATTCCTTAGCAGTGTACAACATTATCCCGACGTAAATTTTCCTAGTTAATGATATTATTATTATATTACCAGATAACGTGCTGATATTCAGTAGATTTTTGGATGGGATAAGCATTCTAGCAATACAATTCATAAATGACAAGCACATGAGATAACATCCTCGGTATTTCAGCCCTTTTTAGTCATTATTTCCCAAAGTCACAAACGAGTCATTAAAATGTTTCATATTGTCGAGTAATTATGGCCATCTATATGATCCGTTTACAATACAAGCAACAGAAAGAAAGTGAAGCAAGGATTGAAATACGTTAATAATGCCTTTATAATTTGTTATATTTATTAAAACAGTTCCTGAGCAGTGTAGAATTAGGAAAGCAAGTACTCCGTCTTTCTTTTTGGTCGTTGATACATTTTTAGAAAATACTCTGCAGGAAAGATCGGTATATATTTAAAAAAAAAGGTAAAGCGGTTGAATATCATTCATAAAGGCATCGTCTTCTTTTTTGAAAATGCAGGTACGAATATTTTCTATTCTTTCGGAAAAAGTTTTGTAAATATTTCTGAAATTTTCCATTCCTTTTTATTTTCTATAAATTCAATATCTTTTTAAATAGAAAGTTTTTGAAGAACAATTTATTGTTATGTGGCTGATGAAACAAATATATAAGCTTTTTAACCAGAAGTCGTATAGAAAAATCCAATTTTATGATAAAATGTTTTATTAATTTACTAATTTGATAATTCTCCAAATTACTTTGTAATACTTTGTATATATATAATAATACCTGCTTTCCTTTTATATTAAATCCAGTAAATTGAATAGCAAATAAGTAATAGTAATAATAATAGTAATAAGAAATAGCTGAGGTGAAATTATTTTGTTTTTAATCAGAGAAAAACTATTTCACATTATTTATTCACAAATAATGTATTATTTTTGAATGAATAAAAATATTTTCTTCAGTTCTTGGGTAAAAAAAAAAGATTAAAAGTAAACATGGGTTTCTTTAATTTATTAATTATCTTTTATTTTTGCTAATCAAAAACTTAGATAAATTTAATGTTTCATCTCTGTTCATAATCTTTTTTACTATTTAATTACACATTTAAAAATTAGAAAAAAACTACTTCTTTCGCTTTTTCAAACGGGTATGGAAAAGCTTGGGAAATGGAATATTTATCTATGGAAAGATTAAGTTAATATTTGTTCAGTGAAGAAAGAAAATCATATTATATTGTAATCACACATTAAATTAAACTTATCCATTAATTATATTAAATGATTAATATTACTTACTTGATATAACTACGTATTACTATAAAAATACCCTTGATTAAAGAAAAATTTATTGTGCACTTTGACCCATATTTCCGTGTTTTTCATTAATACAGTCAGTTTCATACAACGAATCCCTAAATATATTCGGGATTATCATTAAATTTGCTAATGAAAATGATAAAAAAATATAATAAAAAATGTAGAGGAAGTGATTTCCGATTTTGTTATAACTAATGTACTTATTACTTAATATACAACTGGTTGGGCAAAAAAAGATTGTTAGCCTTGTTATCAGAAGGCATAAGGTTGTTATCAACCTTAAAGTTGTTGTCAAAAGATAAAATCATTTTTCTTTCTGTTAGTAGGAGTCGTGTGTTTATAAATATCTGTACAGCTGGGACTGCGGATGAAGACCATGGATTAGTTTTTGCTTTGGTGGTGGATGGCAAGTCGGAAAGTCTTATATCGAACACGGTGGAGGCTCTGGATAAAATCAATCATTTGAGTGACAAAAACTGCGATTCTGTGCTCCCAACGACAAGCTTGGAGTGATGATGGCTAAAGTCTTGTAGTATTGGGCCAGGCGGCAGCTGGACAGGGCGGAGAAATTGGCCTTACATCTGTTAGGAGAAGATGAGAAGCGGGCCCCTCAGCCGGTGGGACACCGTCATTGGTCACGATTAGACGGACAGGATCTACGTACGCTGACCTGTTTAAGCTGGCTAAAGAGGATGTAGACCGTGATCTAGTCAAACAAATTGTCTCCGTACGGAAAGGCAGGGGCGAAGAATTGAAAATTCGTGTGACGGACGAGTCTACTGCCAAGGATGATCTTTTGAAGCGACTGGAGGAAAAACTACCGAATGCGATAATAGCAGATAACCCGCAGGACAGACGCACGGTGGCTTTCCTAGTGAAAGGAATGGACTCTGATGTCGTAGAACGAGATATAGTGGATGCGGTGAGGAAGGCTACTTACTCCCCGACACAGGTGGAAGTCTCAGCGTTAAGATTGGCATATGGAGAGACGAAGAGGGCGATCATCAGGGTTCCTGGAAAAGTTGCAGAGAGACTGAAGGCTTCGAGGAGTATCGTAATACTCTGGCATTTCTGCAAGGTGGAGTTGTGGTGGGAAGAAATGAAATATTTCCGGTATTGGCGGTTGGGACACTCGTCAACACGTTGTGACGGCCTGAATAGGACGGGGATGTGCTTCCGCTATGGCAGCACGGCCCATAAAGCTGCGGCCTGTACTCAAGGGCTCAAGTATCTGGAGTGTGGACAATTAGGGCACCGGACGGGGAGTACTGTTTGTCTAAGATATGTCCAGCGGGTTGTTGACAGGGACCATTTATTTCGGCGATGAAATGCTTACAATTAAATGTCAGGAGGAGGAGGGTATCGCATGACCTTGCCTGGAGGTGGGCAGTCAAGGAGGACTATGATGTTGTGATCCTAATGGAGCCCAACCGGGCCGTTTCTGCTGCCAATATCAGCTTAGTGGATGTGGATTGTGGAGTGGTGGTTATTCCTGTCTCTCGCAGGTATGATATCACGGGAAGCAGACGACAGAGGGAAATTATTAGTACCTACATGACGTCGCTCTCAGAGATTGCGGCTTACATATCACCCAACTGTGAAGAAAGTAGGTATATCGAGTTCTTGGACGATCTCCTCGTGGAAATATGGGTAGCGCCTAGACCTGTCGTGGTTGTAGGAGATTTCAATTCTGAAGCGGTTGCGCTTGGAGGAGTAGTTACTACGCGTCGGGGAGTGAAACTGGCGACGGCATTTAGCTCAATGAATATGGTGTCAGTGCGCACGCCTGGCTGCCCGACCTTCATGGGTAGTGGATCGGGCTTAGCAATTGACCTTACTTTAATTAATGACACTGGACTCCCGTTGCTACGGGAGTGGAATATACTGGAAGAAGACTTTCTCTCGGATCACAGGGGGATTGGATTCACAGTAGGTGATAGAGCAACTCCACAGGATAAAAAATGCAACTGGAAACCCCCCCAACATCCGAATCAGGTGCGGGCTTTTGTTGGGGCGGTCTGGGAGACCGTCCGACACTGGAACCCGAGGACATGCAACGGCTGTTGAGTGAGGAGTCGGTCAGACGACGCCCGCCGAGTGGTCATTCGAACAGGAGGGTTTATTGGTGGACTCCTGGTATTAATTGGCGGCGGAAGGAAGTATCCCGTACGAAGCGGATCTGGCAACGGCGTAGGCGGAATCATGTAGGGGAGGAAGTGGCACACCTCCATTATTGACAGACACCTCCATTATTGCTTATGCCATTAAGTGCTCTAAGAGGGATAAGTGGAAGGAGTTAGTGGCTGACCTGGATGTTGACCCGTGGGGACGAGCTTATGGACTACTAATGAAGAGGTTTGGTCCCCTTCCCCCGTTGTTGTCCAGGAAGAGGTAGACGAGGCTGTAAGTAGCCTTTTAGTTCTGGCACCGAGTGAATATCAGATAATTGATTTTGATGCAGCTCCTAGGTTCAAGATTCAGGCACTGTCTTCAGCAATCAGGCGGATGAGCGTTGCAAATAGTCCTGGTCCGGATGGATTACCGGCATTTCTGTTGAAGGGTGTGTACCGAGAAGACCCCTGGATGGTCCTGGAAGTGATGAATACGGCACTGACCAGGGGGACGTTTCCAGCTTGCTGGAAGACTGCGATCGTTGTGCTGATAGAGAAGCTTCAAAAGGAGTCTGCTACGAGAAAATTCAGGCCCATTAGTCTGTTACCGGTTCTTGGTAAACTATACGAGAAAATGTTGACCAAACGGCTGACCATGGAAATAAATGAGACGGGAGGTCTGGCGGCCTCACAGTACGGTTTTATACAGGGAAAATCCACGACTGGTGCTTTACAACACGTAATTCAGTGGGCTGAAGATTGCAGATCAGGGACACAGAGGACCAGGAAGATCCCTTTACTGGTTCTCCTTGATGTTCAAAAGGCCTTTGGGAGTGTGAAATCAGGTGTGATTTTGTAGGAGCCGGAGAGACGGAACATCAGTAGCTACTTAAGAAGGATTATCGCTGAATTTCTGGCTGATCGGAAGTTACAGATACACTCGGAAGAAGACATGGTTGAATATCGGATTGGAGGAGGAGTATCTCAGGGATCCTCACTGAACCCCCTCCTCTGGAATATTGATTTTGATGAGGATCTGCTCCTGGATCTCCCGGCTGAGGAGAGCCGACGATTGCTTATGCCGATGATCTTGTCGTTATGGTAAGGGTCCGGACGGAAGATGACTTTGAAGTGGTCACAAATCAGGTGATCAGGAGTATCGGTCGGTGGACTGTGGTTTGCGACTAGCGCCGGCTAAGAAGCAGATGATAGCGATGGTAGGGAGGAGGAGGCTTCGCCCGACAAAAGTCCAAGTGGAAGGGTTAGAGATAGTGACACAACCCAGAGTGAAGTACCTGGGGATCTACCTTCGTCAGTCGGGACTATTTGTCTATATCAAGTTCGTATCTGAGAAGGCAGAAAAGGTTATTGGAGTATTAACCAGTGTGATGCTCCCGCACGGTGGACCACAGGCGTCGAAACGGAGATTGTTATTGGCGGGTACTACGGCAATTCTACTTTTTGCGGTCCCTGCGTGGGGTAAGGTCCTCACCGTGAAAAGGAACATACAGAAGCTGCAATCGATCCAACGGCGAGGCTGTCTGAGGATTGTCAATTGTTACCGGATGGTCTCCTCGCTAGCGGCAGGAGTACTGGCTGGTGTTCCCCCGATTCGACTAATTGCCGATCAGCGCATCCGCATAAGAAACGGCGCACGGAGAGATGAAGCTGTGAAGCGTCTGTATGAGGACTGGCAAGCCACTTGGGACGCTGCGTTGCTGCTCGCCTGGACCAGACCTCTGATCCCGGTTTTGGAACCCTGGCTGGGCAGGGGCCATGGGGAGGTGGATTATTACATCTCCCAGTTCCTCACCAGTCATGGAGCTTTTAATCATTACCTTCATCGGTTCAAACTGCGACCATAGTTGAACTGTTTATACTGCGATGAGTCGGACACAGTGGATCAAACGTTTCTACGCTGTTCCCAATGGACGGAAGTGAAGCAGCAGTGGGAAGTGACGGAATCTTCTCCAGAAGATTTAATGAAGGCCATGCTCCTGGATTTCGCGGGCTGAGAGAAGGTTTGGCAGTATGTGTCTGCGGTGATTCAGGTGAAAGAAGAGGAGGATAGCGAATGGGACGGCGGCTGGTCATGAAGAGGGACAGCCCTCTGCTGAGCTGCACTTTGTTTTCCGTGTATGAAGATAGGGTTTAGTGAGGAGGCACGGGGACTCCTTTCCCTCTATGACGGGGTCGTGGGTTACTCGCGCAGTCACGAACATTGTGGAGTCGGGGGAAAGAGACAGCCTCCTGCTGAGTCGCCACTTGTCCTTGCTATAAGGATGGGTGGTGATGATGGCGATCGGGAACTCCCGTTCTCCTTGGGCGTGAACATGTACACACACATACACACACACACACACACACACACACACATCTACTCATACAACAGGGTTGAATGTGTACGTGGATGGTAGTATGGATATTCTTTTTTTCTGTGTATACAGGGATGGTAGGGGTGGTGTATCACCGGGAGAACGTAGGTATGTACTTCTTTATAGAAGTGTAT
>JAAAKQ030084961.1:1643-14913 GCA_010016005.3 Zanna intricata | reverse complement strand
CCCGAACCGTGTGACATAATCGGCCTTACGGCGTTTTCTGGGTGCGCGGCCTGCGTCCATCAATTTATAAGACGTTGTCACGTCAAAAAGCGTAGGTTTTGCCGAATTACAGTCTCTTGCATAAAGATGAATTTATAACTTAACAAAAAATACCAAGCTTGACCAGAAATCGAATCCAGAACCTTTCAAATGAAATCAGTATTCAATCATTACTACGAAACTTAGTACCGTGATCGATATTTTAACGATACAGATCGGAAAGATATTTCAAATCCATCTACAGTTAACTCTTTCTTCCAATGAGAATACACTGACTAGTTTCTGCAGTTATTGCAAAGACCTGAGTTCACGTTGTACTCTTAAAACTCAAGTTGTAGAAGAAGTATACTTCATGCGTGGCTTTACGTGTACTCATAAACTTATTGAAGTTGTTTTTGTTCACATTAAAGTCAAATGTTCAATATTTTATATTAATTTTAGTAAAATACTTATTTATTTATATTTTCTAATGAATATTAATTTTGTTAAAACTATATAAAATCGTTAACTCTACAAAACGTAATATTAGATTGATGGTATGAAAGGACACTCCATCATTGAGAATATATATATATTTTTAACTTTTGTAATTATGACAATTGATTATGGTTGTTTGATAAACTATTATTGAGGCTTTTAGTATTTCAAGAGTTGCAAAACTTATTTTATTAATAAGCCGAAGACTAAAGATTTCCAGTTTCCAGTCTTTTTAAATTCTCTTTCTTTTTGTACACCGAGCTGGTTTAGTGATTGACGCGACATCGCAAATCAGCTTATTTCGAAGTCGACAGTTCTAAAGTTTAAATCATAGTAAAGGTAAGTAGTTTTATACGGATTTGAATACTAGATCGTGGATACCGATGTTATTTGGTGGTTTTTCTTTTAAGCACTCCACACAGAACCTGGAACGACCGTTAGGTAATATCATCAGGTGCTGGGAAGTGCAGTGGCAGCAAATTAACTATTACCCCGCAAGCTTAGGTCCGGAACTGGATTTCCCCCATTGTGGTCTCCCCAGCTCATCGAGACTTTCCAATCCCCCGCTTTTGGGGTGCCGAAGAGTCCCACCTTCAGAGAGCTGCCCTTCCCGGCCATAGCACCTATCCCTACCGAAGATCGAGTGTGAATCCCAAACACCCGGCCCTCCTCCTCGTGCGTTCTTCGATGTAGGCAAACTATACAATTAATTTTTGGTGATATTATTATTTACAATTATTTTTTATTATTATACAATAATTATGATAATTATTATTATACAATTATTTTTTGGTGATACAATTAATCTTTGGTGAACTAAAGGTAAAAGGTTTAATTAATAAATAAATTAAATAATTGCAATTTATTTGTGAGTATTTTTCTAAGTACAATTTATTTACATCTTTATTCGTGATAATACCAATCAGTTAATTCTTTTATAGATTAAAAACGTTGCGTAAAAGTTAGAGTAATCAATAACGTATATTACTTTTTCGATTAGTTTTTTGTCTTTATTCAAGAAGTTATAAATTTTATTTAAATACACACTTTTTATGCGATTCAAACTTACAAAAAAGTTATTGAAAAGACCAAGACATTTAAAATTATTGAGTTTTGTGGAACAAAATTGAAAAAGTTTTCGAAATACTTACAGTTTCTAAGTTCTGAACTGCTTGTTTGGCATATTGACGTAGGTCTACTTCCACAAGAAGTTTATTAAATTAAATCTTAAAACAAGATATTTTTTATTTGTTATTTTTTTTTTTTAATTCTTTTAACATCATTTTTTTCTTTTGAATGTTTTTCTTTTAATTATTGAAAAATATTTTTTGATTAATTCGTCAGTAATTAGTATTCTCACTGTGGTTAAGCACGCGCTGTATGGTTAATTGCGTTTCCCGTCTCGGTGTATTTTTTTAAAATATATTTATTTTTAACCAAATAAGCGGAGCCAGGAACAGCCAGTTGCATTGAACATATAATAACAATGGCAGTGGGTGTGCTGGTTGAGCCATCGCACCTTACACCATTGCATTCCTAAAAAGAGTATTAAAATTCAAAAAAACTTCGAAAACGATTTTTAAATATTTATCTAACGAATATTTGGAAGGCCAACTCCACTGAATATCTCATTAGTACAGTCGGAAATAGGAAAAATTTGCAATATCTGTTCAGTATATTTTTAGCTTTCTTCACCCCTTTTAAAGTCGAATTTCATTAAATCTAAAAATTGGTTTTTAGTTATTCATACGAAGATTGCACACACCGCCAAAATTAAAGTTGATATCTTTGTTCGTTACCGAAAAATTAAAAAAAAAAAAGTAAATTTTATTTTTACTCCATTTAACTCTTTACAATCAGAATTAGAAAACATCCTTTCTTAGTGTGCATTTACACCGGAAGAAGAACGATATAAGTTTTCATCAATTTATCTTTAGTAATTTTTGTAAGACATTAACTGTGGATTACTCATGATATTTTTTTTTTATACAGCGTATACCACGAAGATCTCCCGGAACTTTCTTAACCCATTTTACTCTTAATAATAACGAAAAAATTTTATATAAATATATCTCTTAAAATGCTTCGTTTGTGAGTAATAGTAATAGAAGATTTCGCTCGGATTTCAGCTACCCCGGTGAAAAATGAGGTCGTACTGAAAATTTATAGGACATCAATTTAGGAAAATAATTATTAATCTCTTATCATTTTGACCTGAAAAATCGAATAAAATTAATCACGGAAGCGTATCCGCAATATTTTTTGAGAAATATGGAGTGAAAACCAATAAATTAGGGTAAAAAACCCTTATTTTTTGTTTAATGTACAATAACAATATTAAATGGGTAATAAACACATAAAAATTATAAAAGTATGACTATAAAGTGGTGATCGTTTCTTTTAATTTTATTATCAAACTAATTTGATTTGACGTTCATATTACAATAGTAATACAAAATATTTTTTAAACAATGATATTTAATTTAGTATATAACGAAATACAAAGTCGATACAGATACATATAATGATCGATGTAGACAATATTTATCGATTTGGACAATGATGTTAAATTTACCAAAACAGGTTTTGGTAAATCTATTAATTTTTGAAGAACCGTAAGGTATTACTTTCGGTCGCATGGTGTTAGGGTATTGAAAGTGATTTTCTTTTTGAAGAATATTTTGAGGTATGAGGAGTACGAAAATACCTTTTACTTACACACACACACACGCACGCGCGCGCGCGCACACACACACACACACACACACATACACAGGTGTATCACGAATATGTCTATTAGCTAATAGTCATAAACATCCTACTGACAAAACGTTTTATTTTACTTAAGGTATAAGTTATTTTAATTAACGATGACCGACTGTTAGGAAAATAACAATTTTAATTTCATTTTAATTATCATACAATAACACTATATTCACGGATACGAATCCATAGTTTTAAATAATCCCTGAAGATGAAGTTATGACTGAAAGTGCTTGGATAATTCATCATATAAAAAAAATTGTTTATACAAATTATATCAATACCAAAGGTATAGTGAGGAAGGTTACAATCATTTTTGCTTTCTATTCAACTGATGAACATTGTGCTGATTTTTGCACCTTCTAGAATTGTTTTTAATCAACTGTTCTCCTGTCATAATATGACTCGGCCAATTAGTTAGCATACTATTTTTTATTGATCTGATTAAGTTCCTGTTCTTGTTACTTCTGTTTAATATTAATTAACGTGCTAATTACTTATTTCAAGCAACAAATATTCGCGTACAAACAAAATACATAAGTAAGATCGTTTTAAAAATAATAGGAAAAAATTGAACAATAAAATTAAGGTAGAAAAAAAAAACAAAACAAAACATCAATCTCATAATATCAATCAAATAAAAAACTTCATCAGGAAAAAAATTTTAGCTTAAAGCGCACGTCATGAAACTGCATAAAAACTTCATTAGGCAATTATTTAGCTGCTCTGTTCTTAAAATTTCACCAGCGGTTGAGAAAAGAATAATGCTTTGCGTTCTTATCGCCTTGATCCCATGAATTATTATTCAGTACGATCAAACTCACGTACTATTGCAGAAGTTATGAAAAGTCTTTTCAATGAACAGAAAAAACGTCGTTAAAGCGAAAATATAACAATTTGCTCTTCTATGACATTTTCTGTTTTTGTCAATTTGGCCGGTATTAGTATTATTCCCAAAGTAAGTACTAGAGTTAATGTAGGGGGCGTGTTTACAGTTAGGATTCGTTGCCCAGACTCTTCCGGTCAAATTGACAGAGATATATAACCTCAAAGGAAAAGGAACCAATTGGAAAATAGGATTGCCAATGAAAGGAAGTGTGAAAAACTAACAAAAAAAATCTTAATTAAGATATGTTATTGAAGGAAAAATTATTATCAAAAAGGTAAATTTAATTGCATCAGTTCAATATAACACCAGAAAACTCTGATGGATAGGATTAGAGACTTGAAAGAGATATAATAACAATTATTTTTCTTTTGAACGTCCTTCTATCTCTCCTTCAAAATGCCGCGCACCCCACTCTAGAAAGGAGGGTACCCCGATTCAGAAGGAAGCAGGGCTGAATGGAACAGTTTCAACTAAGATTCATACTTACCCCATCCTCAGAAATTAGTCAGCATAAAGAAAATTCAAGTTGAATGAAAACACATATTCTAAATAGAGAGAAATTGCTGCATATAATTTAAACAAAAATTCGTTATCAATGAAAAGTCTAGTAAGATTTTCTTCCATGAACATTATTTTATTATAATTACTGTTCTCTCAATTATTAATTCATTTCTAACAAAGTTATTATATCCAACTTCTACTTACGCTACATATCCTAAGTTAATATAATTTATTTATCTCGTATTTTCCTGGTTTTTTGGCATATACTCGTACAAGTATATATTTTTTTCAATTATTAAAAGGTTATTTTTCCGCCATTTTGGGGTCTTAACTTGATCTAAAAAAATTAATATTTATTTATTTTAGTAATTTTTGTTTAATTGTTACCTTACACCGTTTATTCCATAATGATTAATACAAAATTTTAATTTTGGTTACCGTTTTTAGATGAAGCCGATTGCCGATCACGGTCATTCGTCTGTTCTTGTAATCTTCTAACAATACTTAATCCGAAAAATTCAAAATCCGAGACAATAAGTATTCACATACATGCATATATATTGAATTCAATAACGAACTGTTCGATTGTTGACAAAACAAATATATATATATATATATATATTTTTTGTTCAAACTCCGGGGATCACCGTTAGGTATATCTTTAGAGGATGAGATGAATGAATTGTAACGTGTGTGAAAAATATCATGGTGGGTTCGAATCCCGGTATTCATTCCGGGACCTCCGGATGAAAGGCCGAGATGCTACCACTCGCGCCACGGAGGCCGGCGTGAGTGATTAAATAATAATACAAATTCGATAATCTGAAAAATTCATTGTGGATGATTAGGCAATGCATGGTAATTCCTCTGATCATGTATTACCTATCGCACAGTACATCTTTAGTTTTCTGCTTCATATAATACTCGTAATTTTACCGGTCCACTTTTTGTTTGTAACAGCTTTCAGCTTAAAGTGTAATTTAAAAAAGAAAAATAACAGGCTATAGCTATAAAAATTACCTTCTACATCCTTCCAATCCCAATTTAATCTATCATCCCTTAAAATATGATTCACAGACCTCCTCTTTTTTTATAAAACTCTGTAAAACTTAAGTTTTTACATAGGTTTTTTATATCTTGAAAAGTTTTAATTTCAAAAGTTATAAACCTATATTGTTGACAATTTTCTTATATAACACCTCAATCTTCCCTAGATTGTTTATATTTCTGGCTTTTCGACTCTCGAATTGAACTACATTCTATATCACTAAAGAAAATAACAGACGACAGAAATAACAGACGTTTTTTTATACGCCGATTGTTGACAATTAGTATTATCTATTGATACCAAATGGTCTATTGTTATAATGTTAAGCCCCTAAATACGAAATGAGCAGGTTTTATATTCAATTATCGGCCAGTATTAAGTATTTAAACAAAAATATCTTAACATTTTTTTCCTAATTTTCAATTTTATTTAGATAATAGATTTACGTCCAGCTTAAATATATTTTAATAATTTAAAAATAACAAATAAACTTAAAAGATTAAATTTAACATGAAGCAAAATAAATTGAAAGATAAATTGAGTACTTTATTTGATATGATTAATGTTTAGTATCTTCTTACTGGCAGACCACCTTATTAAGCTGAGTATTAGATGTGATGATTTATAGCTTACTGAGAAAAAATATACTCGTTGTACTTAATTTTCCAGTTTTCATTTGTAAATAAAGAAATGTATTTCAGCGATGAATGTAGTAAATATTTATTCTCAAAACTGCGCATTATTTTTAGAGTTCGTAGTGGTTTCAAATTCGTTTTATTAGAACTGTTAATTTTCAAATCCGATATACGTAGCATAAAATAAACAAATACAAAATGCTTTGTTTCAGTTACAATGCACTGATTGCATAATTTATAAAAATAGGAAATAATTTACTAAGAATAATTGTCTTCTTCTCTTTTTTAATAAATGTGGTGGATAAACGTTTATTTCTAAAACAACAAAAATTTAAGTTATGATTAAGAGGGACCTGGAATAAGTTGGCGGAACAGATATTCAATAAAAACAAATTATACAGTACCAGGAAATCAGAAATTCAAAATTAATTACGATATTTATTGATTTTCAAAAAATATTCTTTGAAGGCTTTAAAGGCTTTTTGAAAATCAGTAAATTTTGATCAAAAAAAGGTAACACAAAAAAATATTCTGGATGCTACAATTATGTCATAAAGATCATGAGAAATGAGGTTTCTTCACTGACTATAAAAAATTGTCTCGATGTGAAGAATTTTTACCACAGGCTAGCGAAGAAGAATCTTTAGCTAAATGGCGCAATAGTCTGTAAAATTAATCGTTGTTAAATGCATTGTTTGAAGATTACTAAGATTTAGAAACGCATGAAACTGTAACAGATGATGATGTAGTTACTTCAGTAATAGTAGAAATAGACGGGGACGTAGGTTAAGACAAGAAGGTAACGATAAAGACATCTACTCGGCAAATTTTCCAGAACTTTTAGCGGCAAGGAAAACCGTTTGTCAGTTTCTCAGTTTTACATAAAATTACTATTGAAGAAACAATGAGGGATTGTTTCAAAACCGTATTAAAACTCGAAATATTCAAAACAAACCAAAATAAACGACTTTTTGCAGAGAAAGTAATTTTTACAATTTTTGTATTTATTATTGAATATTTGTTATTTTATATTATTTTATTACGGAAATAAGTTACTATTATTATTTTTAATGATTGTTATTTTTATGTATTACAATACTCGTGTAAATGGCATATTAAAGTAATACCACTAAGCTAACTAAACAGTGTTTATAGTGACTATCGGTTATAATGATCTAAAACCGTCGGTTCCTTGTAGGTCATAATAAACGATATTTACTATACAATACTTTTAACATTTCTTAGCAGGTAATTTTCACAAAAAAGTATATTGAATAATTTTCAAATATATTTTTAAACAATATTGTGGTAATTGTTAGGCAATATAGTGTCGAATTAAAATTCACTTGTAAGTAAAATTCTTACAATCGATTTAAAATGTTCGCTGCAGTGGATAAATAGGGAACTTAACCATCTTGATGATCGGGCAAATATGATGCCGTAAGTAATTACCTACAATGCGTTACGGCGTGTATTGGCCAGTCCTGAGGTTTTGTACTGTGCGTGTTATACGGATTTACTCTTTATGCTGAACTGTTATACCTTGGAATTTCGTTCGGTATAAATTATTTCTGCCGCTCGGCATATCACATTGTTTTTTAATCTCTGATAATTTTATTTCCTTTTCATATATTTTTATCACAAGTTGTTCTATAAATTATTCAACAAAACATTCATAATATTACTTAATCTTATAAATGCTGGTTTTTATTTATAAATTAGATTAATTATATTACTTACCTAATCCATTACTCTCGGTTTTGTCATCTTAATATTTCTAAATGAAATTAATTCTGATTTATTTTTCTTTTAAAAAATACATTCAATATTTTAATATTATAAACACTAGATGTAAGATAAAATATATTTCCAGATAATTGGTATGAATTGATTCAATATTTTGTGAGAGATATTGTAGACTTTAAAATCATTTAAAAATTATTTTAATTATAAAGAGAAATAAAATGTTCATTATATACGGCACATTATGTGCTGTAACGCAGAGTCGCAATGATCAATACGGCAACAATGAAGTCCGTTCAGCACAAGAGTTATGTTAAATAACTTACCGTTCAACACTATACTGAAATTATGAAAATGACGACAAGCACACAGCAACCCATATTATGGCAAATAAATATGCCGTACCGCAGCGAACGTGTTAAAAATATTTAGTATACTTATAAATATTTCTTACTGCATGCAATACGAAAACGAATTTTATTCTTGTATTAATTTATTATTATTACGCGCGGATTCATCAAGTAAGTCATAACATAAATCACCACATTATATGAATGAAGGTTATTAAAGTGAACTGAGTAATATTTGAACAAAGTTCACTAAAAAGTGAACTGTGAAAAGTGAACTTGACGTGTTTCGGAACCACAGAATTGAACCACCTCGATTTGGAATTTGAATACTAGATCGAGGATACCAGTGTTCTTTGGTGGTTGGATTTCAATTAACCACACTTCGCAGGAGTGGTCGACCTGAGATTGTACAAGACTATACTTAATTCGCATTCATACACATCATCCTCTCATTCATCCTCTGAAGTAATATCTTACAGTAGTTCCGGAGGCTAAACAGATAAAGAGAGAGGGAACCACAGCATTATAAAACGTATTGTACTGATATTCTATATCTTTTGTTAAATCTTTATATAGCGATCCGTCCGCACCCCTCCCTATATTTACGTCATACCTAATCAGATTAGGTATGACGTAAATATAGTACCCATCTTTTTGTTTATATTTTAATAATTGATAAAAGATAAGAATAACCAATAAACAAGAACAAGGCCAGATAAGGCATGATGGCAATTATAGAATGGGGCATTGACTAAACGCAATATAAAGATTAACAGAGGTATAAAATATCAATGTAATAAGTTATGACAATGTATTGATAAATTGTCGAAACTTATAAGGCGGTTTTAGACGGTGGTAGTGATGTCTTGTTGCACATAAAAATGTTTATAATCATATAGATTTTGAATAACAGGCAAAATCCTTGTATGAAGCATATCAAGATATGCCTCACTAATTACGGTATCCTCGAAGAAGAAGAGACCAATCAATCATACACTGATAGACCACACCACACAGCAACCACCGGTAGATTTACTGCTCTGTCCACATTAGCGTTAGGATTTTCAGAGGCCAAGAGGCACAATTTTGGCGGTTCAGAGTACCGTTAAGTTTGAATTGCAACTCTCAGTCCACCCAAACTTTTTTTGCAAATTCCTCATCCTCGCTAATCATGTGCTAAAACCATTCACTGTATTCCATCTTTCGATCTGAGTCGTTCTCATTCATCGCCTATAGCAGTGTTGGAATGTACACTTTCCACTTTGCACACTTACATGCGTACGCACTTACATACACAGAATGCATCTTATACTTGACCGGCTCACCCTACTTTCGCATCCTCCCTGGTTCACTGATTTTTGCGGTGGTCGGGTGAAATTTTATAACACCGCAGTACTGAATGCAGGATTTGTAGCTGTTTCAGGTCGGCCGGATCTTTCCTTGTATACATCTTTAACAGTTTTCTCGGCTTCGAATTTATAGCAAATGCGGGCAACTGTTCGACGTGTTCATGGTGGTGATGTTCCATACTCTCTCTGTCACTGCCGTTGAACCTCGTGAATGTTCTCTCTTGTACAGTCTCTACGTACAGTCTTGCTTTCAACAAACGATAAGCGAACTTTAGCCATTTTTGCTACACTACTGTCTTCTGCTGCTCTGGCTAATATGATTGGTGGGTCGTTCCCCCACCGACTATCCACGCATACGCGGTATAGTTTGCCAGTTCCGCCAACCACGAAAATTTTAATACCTTACTCTGCACTACACATTAGATTAGTGAGTGTAAGTCTATTTTTTTTTTTTAGCTGGCCTCCGTGGCCGAGTGGTAGCGTCTCGGCCTTTCATCCGGAGGTTTCGGGTTCGAATCCCGGACAGGCATGGCATTTTTCACACATGCTACAGTTCATTCATCTCATCCTTCTGAAGATAAACTTAATTGTGGTTCCGGAAATTAAACAAAAAAAAAAGAAAAAAAAAGTCTTTTTGTTTAGATATTATTTAATTACAAACATTGAGTAAATTTTTTTTCTACCTTCATATAGTAAACTGTTAACATTAGTATTATATTTTTACAAATATGTAAAGTATTTTATAATAAACTAGTGGAACCGGCAATGCTTCACTATTGCTAAATTTGAGTTTATGAACCACAAAGTTCAAAGCTCACTAATTTCACTACTATATAAATCATAAAAAAAAAACGTATAAATAAATAACCTAAAATTCTTATACTAAAATTTAAGATTGTTGTACATATAGATCATTGACTATGTCAACATCGATTTTTTGAGACAGTTATGGACAGTGTGATTAAATATTGTTTTATTAAAATATTATATTATTAAATATTTTGGAACTAATAACATGTAAACACTCCCAGGACAAAAAATAACATCTGTGAAATTTTCAGTTGTATCGGTTAAGTAGTTTTTCAGTTATTAGGACACAGACAAAACGAAGGTTGTTTTTTATTTGTATAGATCTTTTTTTATGGTTAATTCACCATATAAAGTTGAAAGCATATGCGTGGAAATATGAAATGGAAATTTTATAGCGTATGAAAAATGCCATGCCCGACTGGGATTCGAATCCGGGACATCCGGTTGAAAGGCGAAGACACTACCATTCCGTCACGGAGATCGACAAATTTATTACAATGATTTCTTTGTATTATTTTTATAATTGGATTGATATATTTTTTAGTATAAATACTAGCTAGAAAACAATTACGTTTTGAAATAAAAAGAAATTCTAAATTTCCTTTATAAGAAATAATGTTGTTTTTTAATTTAAAATTTTAATGATTTATATTAATTATCGTAAAGAATGATTACCTTTAAAATTTTATTTTAATTGTACTGTTTACATCGTGCGTCTTGTGTTATAGATGTTTGTATGCATGTTTTAGTACGTGCGCATATATTTTGCTGGAGAATTAATGGATGAACATTAAGGCAGTGTTACTATTATTAAACTATCCAAGTACATATAAATCAATACTCACATTTAGATATATGTGTTATCCATTACCCTCCCAACAGTGATAGAGGTAAATTGATCCTCTCATGTTTTTGAAAAAAGTTATTTTTCGTAAATCGGTTCTATTCTTGAAATTAAAAAATACGCTTCAATCCTTTTTAATATTAAAAAATTACATTTAAATTTTACTTTTATTAATTTTTTTTTTTTGAGACCCATAAAAAAGAAAATGGGTACAAAAAATTTTTTGTCATACGATTTCGACATCATTACATAGTGTTTTACCTGACAGCAGGTCTCATATATACTATTACGGTTTTCATTCATCCCTGTACAGAGTTGCCAGGTGTCCCGATTTTGGCGGTAATCTCTCTATTATAGTAACTGTAATCCCGTTCCTGATATACAGTGTATAATTCCCGATATGAAAAGAAAGTTGAAAATTAAACTAAAGAGACATTATTAATTATGATTGCAGTGTTTGAAAGCTTAGTAAGTAAAAATGGAGGTATGAACGTTTTAAAATGATGCGCACGGCATATTCACACAGTTTCGGCATGGCGGAAAGAATGGAAACGTATTTAACTGAATAACTTAGAGGCTGAATAATGATAAAAGAAAATTTTAAGATTACATGTACGATATTGCGAGAATTTCTAAAAGATGAAAATGTACATGCAAAAATATTTTGAAAAATGCAGAAGGAAATGAAAAATATTAAAAAAAAGCTGACAACATAGTTGTAGAATTTGCCCGTATGTTGAATAATAATATATTCCACATAAATTCAGAATCAATCCCACAATTCAAAATATCAAAATCATCTTCAGAAAGTGGATGAAGATAAAATTTGACTATTAATATGTGATAAGTACTTTTAGCCGGCCTTCATGACGCGAGTGAAAGCGTCTCCGCTTTTCATCATGCGGAGGTCCCGGGATCGAGTCCTGGTCAGACACGGCATTTTTCACGTATGCTACAATTCATTAATCTCATACTCTAAAGATATACCTTAACGGTAGTTCCGGAGGTAAAAAAAAAAAAACTGATAATGATTTTTCAGCCTAAAGGATTCCTTTTTCTTTGATAATAAATTAAAATGTTTTTAAAACATTGCATTGTTTTCTAATACAAGTAAATTAACATTTTTTCTAAATAACAATTAGTTCTAGGCGTATCTTATTGTGGTGAGTAGCTCCAATGCATTTAGTATATTCAAATTTTATGTTTATTTAATGAAAATATGAGTGAACAAGTTAGAAACGTAGAATTAAGAAATAATGCATGAATTCTTTTGCTGCATAAATAGTAGCAGCAAATATTCTTATTATTTTCCCGTCAATAACGAAACATTAAACTCCTTGATTCGTGTACTTAAACGTCATTATTATTAAAACAGATAAAACAATGAACTGAAAAATAATTAGATAATGATTATAACAGCTAAATAAAATAATTGCAAAACCAAAATTTTCCGATCTTCGAAGCGGAGTGGTAACATAACCGTCTTTCAATAAGGGATCCTGGATTGAAATTTTGGTCAGACATGTCATTTTTCATATGCAGCAAAACTGAATTTCCATACTTACACATTAAAGCCTCAAAATGTTTATGATGAATTAATTCATCAAACAAAATATAAAAATAAAATTCCTAACAGTTAAGAGAACAATTAGAATTTAATTTGTCATAAAAAAAACTGTATTTTAATTTGTCGTGCTCTAGTATCCTCTACTTTGTCCGCGTTATAATGCGTATTGAACTTTAAAGATTGGAAATAGTTTTTTAGTAAGTATTTGTGGGTTGTTGCTTTCAGATTTTTGGTATTCACACTTATTGGATAAAA
>JAAAKQ030084950.1:0-14914 GCA_010016005.3 Zanna intricata | reverse complement strand
TCGGCCTTTACCATCGAAGTGATCAAGACACGTTTCTGCAGACTCCTGGATTTCAACCTCCAGTTTTTATGTCGGTCACATTCTAACATTTTAATAATTCTTAATAATTTCATCTAGTATAATTCCTTCAAGTTTAATTAAGTGTTTTTATATTATTCGGGAAACCCGGCTGTACTACTTATATATTCAGTTCTGTTAATTGTCTTCAGTTTAATAAGTTATTTTTTATTTTTTGGCTCTGCTAAGCCCGGCTCTGCTAAGAACGTAATCTATGGTGATTAATATGACTAATAATATCATATTCAGTTTAAATAAGTTTTCTTGTTTTTTTTTTTATGTTGTTTTGCTAAGTACGTTATCAACTGTGTAATTTCAGAAGTGCAAGCTAAAAATAAAAATTCTGCATTACATGTTGCAGGAAATGCAGCAAGTCAGTAAAATTTAGTGCATCCTAACATTTGTTTAAAAAAAAAATCAACTGTATATAGTATTATTTACAAACGAAATATGAAAGGTAATACTTGCTGCTTTTATTAACTAAAAATAATTGTTAAATATTTAAAATAATATTTTCACTTTCTGTTTTTATTCACTAAAAATAATTGTTAAATATTTAAAATAATATTTTCATTCTAATGGAAAAAGTTAAAATTAAGTGATAAAACTTAGTCGATGGAATTCTTCAATACATTTTTATATTTAGTACAATTTTGGAATTTTTTTTAATTTTTGGAATTTTAAACTTTGTAATTTTTTGAATTATTTTAATAATTTATACCTTTTTTTCTAAATACTTTTTATTAAACTCTGTTTATTTAAATTTATAATTAATTATTGTTCAACTCTCTTTTTTTATTCTAAATTTAAAATTCATTATACAATTTTTCTTATACCAGAGCATTTATTTATTTTATTTCAAATTTCCTAATTATCCTCGCACGGATGGTAGTTAGCTACTACGCTACCAATACAATGCTTTTACTTTCTATTTTTTTGCTAATTTTCAACTAAAACTTACTTTTGATACTGTACATCCAATAAATTATTCTAATTGCTATCCCCTCCAACGTTATTTTTCTTTTTATTAGCTTCTATTATAAAATCCTCAATTTTTCCTTAGAAATCTTCATTTCTAATGTATAAATCCCCAATAATTTTTATTAGGAGAACAGCGTACTTGACAATAAAATCATGTGAAATGAAGAATAAGCAAGATGTGACAAAAAATATATTTTTTATTGGTGGGGAGATAGTTGAAGTTAGATAATGTCGAAATTAAACGGAAGTTAAATATAACTAATAGCAGAGAGTAATAGAAAGCACATACATAATAGAGAGTAATAGAAAATCAAAGTAACCAACCTCCTTACTATCTAGAACAATTGTGACAGCAAATTTCATTAAGTCCATAAACTAACAATAATGACGATTTCTATGTCAGCCACTCTACTATCTTTGTTCGTAAAAATCAGAAAACAATGTGTCTCGGACCAGAATAGAAAGGTAGAATTTACGGAAAGATAGATGTGATTTGCATCCAGTGTAAAGAAATATTCTAAAGAATTATAAATAGCGGTTAAAAATACAGTTATAAAATGGAAAGTTACATTAAAACTAATTATAATGATCTCTAAAGATTACTTACAGTATATTTATGGAAAATGATATACATCTCGTATTTTGTGTATTGTTCAAAACCGAATACCGATGATAATTTTCATACACAAGTTATTATTAATATCCCGTATATACAGTCAATGTATGAAATAAACAAAAAAGTAAACAAAAACATATTTTTGTTTTAAAATATTTCTTCATGGCTTGATTTCATTTCGAAACGTTTTAGAATACGAACTAACGCTTCATGACAGTTAATTTTTCATTACTATACCGATTTTCTTTTTTTTATTTTATCATATACAAAACTAAACTTACCAGATAAAAAAATATTTATTTATATAAATCTCATTCTTAAATGAAACATATTTTGTAAAAATGGTTGACTAAAGAAAATTTCTGTATTAAAATGTCCTCAGTTGGATAGGATTAATAAGTAACTATGCCGGCCTCCGTGGCCGAGTGGTAGCGTCTCGGCCTTTCATCAGGAGGTCCCGGGTTCGAATCCTGGTCAGGCATGGCATTTTTCACACACGCTACAATTCATTCCTTTCATCCTCTGAAGATATACCTTAACGGTGATTCCGGAGGTTAAAAAAAAAATTATTTATTAGACTAATTATTAATAATTTCTCGATTATAGAAACAAGTCTATGTCAAGTTTGTTTAGAAAGTAACCGTAAAAGAATACCTTTGTTCAGTTTTTTGAAAAAAAAATTAAAAAAAAAATATATATATATATATATATATATATATATTATTAGTGAAATGTCATTGTTAGTGAATAAGGTTATTAACAGAAAAGTTATTGAGTAATGGATAAGCCTACTTTCAATTATTTTTTGCTATGTTATAAGATACCACTCATCAGCAAAGATAGAATGCAATTGGTACAGTTTTTTTCTAATTTACAAACAAAATTAGAAACAGCACAATTCATGTGGGTTGGGAGTGAAAATATTTCATTTTTAACTAATTTGTTGAAAATAAATTTAATAAAAATCACTTAAATCAAGTAAGCAGATATGCTAAATTTGACTTTATTGAAATAATGAGTAGTGTGAGTACAAATTTCATCATCAAAATGTTATAAAAAATAAACAAAAAATATATAATAACTAGTTATTTTTGGGTAGAATTACCTTTGCCAGGAAATACAGTGAACGAGGATCAATATCTAACACTGAAATTAGAATAAAATGTTCTCATTTTATGTATATTTTTTATT
Organism: Zanna intricata; assembly: GCA_010016005.3. Lineage (NCBI taxonomy): Eukaryota > Metazoa > Arthropoda > Insecta > Hemiptera > Fulgoridae > Zanna > Zanna intricata. The sequence continues at coordinate 12,069 of JAAAKQ030084950.1, read as the reverse complement.
CCGTATCATTAAATGAAACATGAAGGAAGAGATGGTATTTCATTGAACATCGTTAAAATTTATGACCGATTGTAAAATATTATTACTAGGAAATTATGTTTCTTTATTATTTTTTATTTTTGTTTTTGTTTCTTCTTTTTCTGTTTTTATGGCTCAAATCAATGGAAGATAGAACCATTGCCTAGCTTCTGGTTGTATAGTAAAATAAAATAAAAGTTTCAAGATAAAACGTATAAAAAAAGTTATATATATGATATGTTATTAATTAATAATACCTTTCTATTGCTTAAAACTAAATTTCTTTTTCTGTGTTTTTATAACTATCCTACAAAATAAACAAAAAACGCATTTTCTTTCTTCCCCCCCCCCCAAAAGAAACTTTTTTTAATACTAGAATACGAAAATATACAATTTACGTTCCTTTTTTCCCTTATGCTTTATTGGTTTTATTTCCTTACCATCATCTCCTCATCTCATTTTCTTCCTCTTCCTCAAACTCCGCTTCCTTTTATTTTCCGCTTCTTTTCTTGCTTTTCTTCTTGTCGTTATACTTTTTCACCTCCCTACATTTCTATCATCTTTCCATCAAATTTGTACTAAATTATTAAATCAAAACTCTGTACTATGAACTCTGAACATCAGTCTCTGTAGTAAATTATTAAAAATAACTTTTGTCACTATGTCTTCAAATGGTATGATTCGATGCTATATTTTTTGCTTTTCCGTACTAATAGAATAATTTCAAAATATTTAACTTCTTTATACGAGTATATTCTAAGCACTAACTTCGCTTAAACAACAAACAAAAAACATCTGCACTATTATTATTTTACTATCTATGCATCCTTCTAAAACTAAATTAATCTTGGACACTTAAATATAGTTAACTTGTTTATATTTAAGCGGTATTCCACCATCTCTTTATTCAGTTCGTTTCAAAGTCTCCTCTTCACTTTCTAATCAGTCAGCTTAGATTGTTTTAAACATTTCCTGCTATCTCAAGCTTTAAAAAGAGTCTATTCTTTGCCTTTTTAACTTTTGTTCATTTCTACGTCGTAAAGACTGAGATTTATAAAAATATTTTTAGAAATATTCTTTTATCGTTTTATCGGATTCTATCAGTACCTTATTACGTTTATATCATCATTAAATTTATTTTGATATAAAATTAGATTTAATTAAACCAGCTAAATTAATTAAGAAACTTTTAAAAGATAGAAAACAGGAATAATTTTTTTTTTAAATAAGAAAAACGTATTCATTTGGGGTACATAAAATGGGTAGATGGGTAGGCCATCTGCTAACCACACTTCTCAGGAGTGGTCAACCTGAGATTGCACAAGACTAAGCTTCATCCACATTCATACATATCATCCTCTGAAGTAATACCTTCCGATAGTTCCGGAGGCTAGACAGAAAAGGAGAGAGGGTAGGCCATCTGTACGTATTGCTCAGAGATTGATACGGTGTTTTACATCTTCTTCCAGTGCAACAACTGGCACACCTCACGTAGCAGAGCAAGCCTTCTTGACCTAGAATCTGAAAGCCTTAGAGTCACTGCTGGCTTCACCAAACAACTGGAACCATCTTACGAAAGTTATTCTACAAGCCAAAAATGAGGATTCATGACGTCATGGCTTCTGAGATAGGGACTGATTATTTGCGCAAAATCTAGACGTTCCTGAGGGCAACCTCCATCCTAAGTGAAGAGGTTGATTGGTGGGTGAGAGAGTGAAGGATTGAAGAGAGTGAAGGGAGCCATCGCCGGTCTTTGTCCGCACGGACTGACGTCGGTGATGAAGCACGGAGACTCTGGATCCTTTAAACCCGAAGGCACCTCGCAGGGCTGCGTTACGCTTAACTGTAGGTCCGGCCCCGAGGGGGGAGAGAAGTGGTGACAGCAGGTTTAGTCGGTAGGAGGCAGGCACATATACGCACACTTAGTAACATCTTGCAGAAATTGTCATGAGCTTGACGCTCCCCCATAAGCTGTTCAATCGTGTGGGGTACGTAACTGGTATTCCTTCGAAATTCATCAAAATAAGAGGTCAGTTCCATAACATTAAGTCTTTGGCCTTGGCCTTGAGCCTTCCTAGATTCAATCTATTATTAGAAAGAAGATGAATGAAGAAGAAGATAAAAAATAATGAAAGGAGACGTTATTTGAAAATAAAATAAAAGAGAGAACGACGAAAAAGGAAGTATATACAGACTACAAATCCCAGAAAAAGAAACCAAATTAGAAGACAGAATAACAGACAATAACGTGAATATTAAATGCTTTACAGATATTTAAGTAAAGTATAGATATAAAAGTAGAAGTATAAATAGAAGTATAGATAGTATAAAGTAAAAGTACAGATATTAAAGAAAGAAGATTAGTCATTTTAGTTCTTTATACTTCTGTTGCTATTTTGACAGAAATGTAATGAAGTAAAAGTATTATTATCTTTAATTCACAACTTCTCAACCAATGAGGCTAGAGCCTCGATCTATGATTTTAAGAAAACTTTACCTGGAATAATACGAAAGTACCCTGCAAATTTGAAAGAAATCGGTTTGTTGGTTTTCGCGTGATGCTGTTACAAACAAATTTTCAGCTGTATTTGTTTTATATATATATATTGTTCTCCTACATTAACAAAAATATTCAAAAAAGTGTAATTCTCTTTTTTACCTGATTTTTATTTTAAAATTTTTTTGCTAAATTAATTATAATTAGGTCTTCTCGTAGTAGGGTTAATAGTATTCTATTGATGTAATTTATTTTTACTTTACATTAAATGGACAAAGTTATCAACGGATCTTTATTTTTTCCTTAATTAACGGCTAAAAGCATCTTCAGTTTTGTTTTTCGTTTACAGTTTTTGGAAATGCAGAGATTGAAAAAAATGGACAGGTTAAATTTAAATTTTTTTCTACCTTTTCTTACAAAAAAATATGGTCTTTTTACTTACACTTATAATAAAGATTTTAACAGAGTTTTTCTATAATAATACTATAGAAAGGTGTTTAGAATTTCCTTTCTTGTTTTTCTAATCTTATAATTCATGCCATACATTGTAAAAATAAACAAATGGTTATAATTTAAGATTTTAAAATGGAAAAAGCTTGCAAATTACAGTCACTGATTTTTTTTTTTTTTTTAACCTTCGAAACCACCGTTAGTTATTACATCAGAGGATAAGATGAATGGATTTGTAGCGTGTGCAAAAATGCCATGTCTGATCGGAATTCGAACCCGGGACCTCCGGATGAAAGGCGAGACGCTACCAATCGCACTACAGAGGCCGGCGCCGTCAATGAATTATATTACATATTCTGGAAATATTATATTTACTCATATTAATAAAATATTTTTCTTATTAAATAATTATCTTTTTCTCTGTTCAGTGTAATTTTAAATAAAACTTTCCATCGGAAGCCTTTAAATAACCTTAAATAATTCAGAATCTTAATTTTCACAAAACACCGTAAGAAACATAGATACACCTTTCACTGCCGGGGGTTAAACTTATTACAACATTCTTATTTAATCGTTCATGGAAAAATAAAAATAGCCTTACAAAAAAAAAAAAAAAAGTAAAATTCCAATAACATTTTATAATCAGATTATAAAAAATATAATAACCTCGTATTTTTACACTAGTATCTAAAATTAGTTAATAATAAATCACGGAAGCCACCATAGCTAAATTTATCATTTTCAATGCATTTTTTAAATTTTACAAATTTTCATATTACTTTTGTTATAATTCTGCCTAGCCTTAGAAAAACCAGAGAAGATAGATTTGAAAAACCTACATAAAAATAATTATTATTTTTATTTTCAGATTTAAAGTAAACTTTATTTTTAAATAATCATTCAAAGGATTTTTTTTTTTTTTTGATTTTTCCCCGCACCTAAATGCATTAATTAAACGTTGAATAATTATTAACTTTTAATAATTAGTTAGTTTCTTCATATATTAAATTAATAAAATATTATCTCTTTATCAAATAAAAAAAAAAAAAATACATAAATGATGTTATAAATGTAACTTCTAAAAAAATTTCTCCGAACTAAATTTTTGTTATAAATAAAATTAAATATCTAAGCTGTGAAGTTTTAAAAGATTTTTTTTTATGTCTATCTGTACTTTCCCGTCATCCTCAATTTTAACAATACGCACTGATTTATCCATTCCATTGAGGCGAAAAAGGAAAATATTTAAACGTTATCTTACTATATGTTTTGACAGCTGTATGGATTTAATGTTTTCACCACGGAAGCTAAGATGAGAGATAAATATTAGAAAAACATAAATGGAATATTTCTATCCCGCATTTGCTTTCTTCCCTCTCTATCCCTCTTAATATATACCTAATGTTCTCTTCCTTTCACACATACACACTCTCTTTCTCACACTCCTGCTCATTCTCTTCTTATTTCATGCAAACTTTTGTTTTAGAAACAAAAGTGCTGGTTTTATTTTATTATATTTAAAATTATACTGCCTAGCTACAGCTGTAAGCTCATTACATTCAGCACTAATTTTCAGTTCGAAATCGAGTCTTTACTTTTTAAACATTCTCTACAAAAATATTTCATACTCTTTAGATGCTTATCAGATATTATTTTTTTTACTATTACTCGGTCTTCTGACAATTACATATTGTCTACTAACATTTTTAACTTAATCTTTAATTACTTTATTTCGTTATCCGGTATTAATTGCACGGTTATATATTTTTTTTTAATTATAAGTAATCAGCATAGATGTTCATATTTCAAAAGATTTTTTTTAGACTTTATAATAAAAGACTAATTTTTTTAGTCCTTAAAATATATTTATAATGTGAATATACAAAAATAACGCTAAAAGTTTACAAAAATAATAGTGAAACCCTTCAAATTAAATTATTTAAAAAAAAATTTTTAATAAAATAATAACTTTTAGTTAATAAAGCTAATTGTGGTTAACCTTGGTTGGTTTTTTTAAACCGATTCCTTTAAGCGTAATATAATATTTAAGCGATTTTTTTTTATTTTTATTACTATTATTCTGTCTGAACTGGATATGTTTGTAAAAGGAGCTGTAAATTACTGAAATGAAATCAGTCGAAAAATAAAATAAGCTTAACAGCTTAAAAAAAACTAAATAAACGAAAAATACGTAAAAACCACTTTGAAATATTTTATTGATAATAAAAACGGCATTAATTTTCCCTTTTATAAAAGAAGTTATAGGCTGTAATGTTCTTTATTCATCTAAACCATCAAAAAAAATAATTTCTTACTGTAAAAGTGTTAGTTAATCTCCTTGTAACAAAAAAAAAAGAATAATATAAAAAAAAAAATTGTGAATCATACAAACCCCCAAAAAACACTTACAGCGTGAAAGAACTTCTCAAAAAATAACTGTTGTCCTGATATCGAAGAAAATTGATATAGAAAGACTGAATACTATTTGCTATTCTTAAATTTGTTTAAAACATACGAGTAATTCTTTGCATCAAATACAGAGAAAAAATATTTAATAAATTAGGACGGGGCTGTTTCATTTACAAAATAATAAATAGCAAAATAATGTTACTTTAAGTAGATGTTGTACCTAACGATTGTGTAACTTTGTTGTTTATTTTTATTTTTTATTTTTTTTTTGTAAATAGTTGTTTTGTTATATTTCGAAAGAACCCCAGATCGAGTGAAATTTTTAAATATTTTTCACTTTTTTTCATGACCTAATTATTTCAATATTTTTCTTTATAACTGAAGCCAAATAATTATGCTTAAATCAAGTTTTAGAGTAGCATCTAGTATTCAGGTTCATTATTCATTATAATAAATAAAGAACCTGATATTGAATTTATTTTCGGATTCAGAAGAAATAAATGCTTTTCGACGGATACCTTCACTGTATTGAAGGTATAATACAATTGCTCATATCCCTTTCTATTGGGGATTTATATTATTCCCCATTTTTTTATACCATTTTTTTTTTTGTGATAAGGAAATTCGCAGACACTTTTACTATAAAATTATTTTTTTGGCGATTCTAATATCAGTTATTTTTTTCATAACTTAAACTCTATCTTGATTATTTTTTTTTCTCTAGATAAAATATATAGGCACTTTAAGAACAATGTTTTTTGATCAGTTTAATAAAACAATCAATACAATACATACAAATTACAGTTAGATTGTAGTTTTCGATTTTCTTACACACTCAGCAATGGCGTCGTTTACTGATATTAACAAGAAACTTTTTTGTCTTCAAAGCCGAAAACACCGTTTTTACGGGAAAAACAGTTATTTCATTACGTGTATTATTTATTATTTACTAACAATAAAATATCATATGTGTATTATTTCCAATTTTTTTTTAACCTCCTGAGACCACCATTAGGTATTTTTTCAGAAGATGAGGTGAATGAAAATGCCATGCCTCACCGTATTCGAAACTGGGATCTCCGGATGAAAAGCCGAGACGCTACCCCTCGCGCCGCGGAGGCCGTATTATTTCCATTTAACTGGAAATTATCTTATCGTAGACCAGCTAATCATAATTTTACTGTGTTTACCTTTTTTTTCTAATAATACAACAAAAAATACAAATACCTTTATTATTTTTTTATTAACAAAAAATTAATAATTAATTAAAAATAATTATTATTTTTCATTACTATTATTATTATTATTATTATTACATTATATTTATATATGTAATTTATTAAACAGTTGCTTCATAATAACCTTTTGATATATATCTAATATTATCTGAAAGCACCTCTGACGAAAGAGACGGTAAAGTGGCGGTTTCATTTCTCTATAACAGAAAGGAGTAATATGTATGATTGTAGCCTGCGCCAACTGATGAATTGTAGACAAAGTATACGTTTTCTTGCTGTCGGAGATAAATAAAAATGGCGGTTTCGTTTATCGTGATGATAAAAGAGTAAAAACATGTAAACTTGTCAATTAATGAATAGTAATAATGAAAATGTCTTAAATATAAAGAAAAATGCATAACAAAGCAGTATTACCGGTTATGTTAGTGTTTGATTTTTATTGAACGAAAAGTCGTGACCTTTCATAAGAATCTTAACCGTTACTATGAATAACTCCAGTTTGTTGTTTTATTGTGTGTCTGTGTTTTTTTCATGCTTGTGTTTGAGTTTTTGGGGGAGATCCACTCGACTCCCAAATGGGGATTTTTGACAGAAATCACTATCTAGATAATTCGTTCAAATAAGAAATTATTTTCTTAAAGATAATAAAAAATAATTTATTATCGACATAATATTTGGTGTTTGTAAATTTATGCTACAAACTTTAATCCTATATAAGAATAAAATATTATTAAATTTGAATAGTTATTAACCAGCCGAATTAATGTGTAAAAATTCTAAATTATATTACATAAATGAAGCAAAGAAGTAGAAAAGTTCTTTTGTTTCAAGGAAGAAAAAATTTCTCAGTAATTAAATCATATAATTTGCAATAAAATATCCTTAAGTCACCACGATCATCCTATCTTTGCAATAACCTATCCTACTTATAGGGTAACTATGTACTTATTATTTTAAGTTTTTATTCATCAGATCAGTTACAATACGATTAACTAATTTTGTCATTCATGAAAAAATATTTTCAAAAAGGAACTAACAGGTATATAATTTCAGTGTAACATAAAACATTTATTTATTCCTTTCTTAAATATACAAAATTTAAGAGACATGTTATTAGATTGATAATATACCTAAATATAGGCTGAAATTTCCATTTCAGTAAAGTATCTGATATGTTATACAACTTTTTTCCTTTATATATATAAATTAATTAACTTGCAACAAGAAGTGTGATTCGCTTCACAGCATTCTCATTTGTATTTTAGAAGACCGGATTTACCAGGTAAGCTTATTAAGTAGTCATTAAATAAGAAACAGTGTCAATCTACAAGTAGCCAACCTAACCAGATCCTGCTAAGTACATATATTAGCTTCACAAATCCTAAGAGTTTCCATCCTAAGTATGAATCTAGAAGAATTAAACCTAAACCCACAGTCCTGAGAGGGGAAGATAAAATGTCCTGAAAGGCGGGTGGTAATAAATAACTGTCTAGTCTCAGAGAAACCACAGTGTGAGACAAACCACCCCTTTCAAAGGAAACTTATGTTCCCTTTCTGGCAGCGGACGCCCATCATTATGTCCCTAGGGAGATCAAAACATTTTTATACACATTGTCGATCGGTGATTTTTGTTTAATTTAAATAAATGCTACTGCAAAAAAAATGATTTTATCGTAGATATTAAAGTCATCAGATGCAGTATTCGTTAAGGAACTTCCTTGTCCACCTATACAACTGTATTTCACAAGGAAAATATCCAACTGAACCTTTTTATTGATTATAGTTTGTATCTATCACGAGGATAAATAATTTAAAGACTATTTGATTTTTATACATTGTAAAAAATAAATTACATTTAAATTTTACAACTTTTTTTTTTCATAATGACATAAGGAATAATAATTATATAATTTGTACTGTTTGTGTGCATTTATGTACACTCAGTTTGAATATTATGACACTAACTTCACTTCGTACTACGTACTTTACAAACATAAACACAACTGAACATAAAACTCTCATTTATTTTTTATTCGTGCCAAGTTTTGAATTAAATTTGTTTGTAATTCTGTATGTCTGATATATGTTCGCGTTGTGGGAGAATCCGTTCTGAAAGTTGGAGAAAAATATTAAAATAAGTGCTTGAATTTTTCTGGTTATCATATGTGTCATATGTGTGTTATTATGCATAATTAATTTCATTTTTTACATTATTAATAGAATTTGAAATCATTTTTTTAAAAGAAAAACTTTATCTCGCATTTTCCGTAATGAAATTACGGAAAATTCTGAATGCCTTAGAATCGTCTTTCCCTAATGCCTTAGGGAAATCGATTAAAGTTCATGAATTTTGAGTAGATCATACGATACATTCAGCTCCAATTTACTAAAATGTTTGGGGTTTGAAATTTGATGTTAAACTGTGTGAATGTTGATTTTACAAAACAAGGTATGTATTTAAATATTTTTTCTTTCCTGGTATTGTAGCTGAAATTATGCTGAAAGAAGAAAAGTATGGGATAAAAAGTATCAGTCAAAAAATGTAGTAGATGGTTTTTTTTTGTATTTCTCCTCGTTTCATAACCATCAAAAAAAATTAAAAAAGTGGGAATTAATGTTGGTACGTAGTATATCCATGTGTTAGCGTGTTTTAAGTTTAATAATATTTGACTGTATTAAGCGATTTTGTTGAAATTTGACATAGAGACTTGTGTACAACAATTTTCTGTTAAAAGTTTCCGGTCAATATTTCTAGGGAGTAGATAGTTTTTTTGGATGCAATTTCCTCAAGATTTTGTCAACATAACCTTACTGTATATTTTTTTTTTTTTCACCTCCTGAACCACCGTTATTAAGGTATATCTTCAGAGGATGAGATGAATGAATTGTAGCATGTGTGAAAAATGCCATGCCTGACCAGGATTCGAACCCGGGACCTCCGGGTGAAAGGCTGAGACGCTACCACTCAGCCACGGAGGCCGGCTACCTTACTGTATATTAAATTCAGTACATGTGTACATACTTATCTTATCATTTTAAAGAAACTTTGCCCTCAAATTTTCCCCTTCTTATTTTCTAACAATTTTTTTTTTTTACTCTTAAGCACAGTAGTAATATAAGTGGCAAAGAAAATACTTTGGGGGCAATACTGGGGATAGGGGAGCCAATCAAATTCTTTAAATATCTAAAATAAGTTTTAAAACTCTTTTAGTTTATTTTCATTTACAAATGATATTTTTCAACTACATAAGAAAAATGATCATTGCCAGGAAAGTATTACAATTTGTTGTCAGTTTTTTTTTTATTAATATATTTAAAATGTTATTAGTATTACTACATTGTACATAATATATGTTTAAATTCAATGACTGCAAAAAACAAGTTTTATGAATAATTTTAATCGGTAAATTAATTTAAAACATTGATATCTCGTTTTAAAGAAAATCTTTATTTGTTCGCTTGTAATCAGAAATTTCAGGGTTTAATTAGTGTCGAATAATATGCCGTCTGTCGGTTCAATATCTCGGTTAAATTAAATTATTCTAAATATTTTATTATTTGCTGGATAATTTAAATAAATAAAAGTCTTTATTTCGTTTATAATTTAAATTACTTTTATTATATTTTTTGAACTTGTTATACATATACTATGTTACTATGTATATATACTTCATATGTTATACATTAAGAATTATTATATTATACATTTTGAATTATTCATTAATTAACTATACATACCTAATAAACACATGTTACTTCTTTGAAGGATGGAACAAGACTGACTAATAAAAAAGCATTAGATAAATTCGTTTAATAAGAGTAACAAAAAACGTTAGACTTTTTAAACAGCAAGAAAAAAGTGAAAATTTTTATTTTTACAAATAAAAAAGGAGAAAATAAAACCTGAGTCTTAACAAATTAGTTTAGAATTAACACCTATTTTCATAATGAAATTCGCAGATGAGTTGACAATGAAAAATTGATTATTAGCCTAAATGTATTTTATCATTCAGACAGATACGGTCGGTTTATGACTTTTCTAAACAGGAAAGTCATAGCATTAAGTCACGAAGTTTTCCAGGACTGAATAGTAATCTGCATAAACACAACCCATTAAAACTGGCATAAATTTACAGATTGAAAGTTTCATTAATTAGCTTGAATCAGATAGAAGTAGGGAAAGAGAGATCTATATAAGGAGAGAGATAAAATGGAACAGAAAATACGAAACTTGCCAACGTAAATTTCCTTCTTCCTCTTCTTCTTTCACTTGAAATCCTCATTTGCTCTATTCCTTTGTCACATCCATTTTTACTCCTACCACAGAGATAAATCTTTCTTTTTTTTTTTTTTTTGTAAATTATAAACTTTTCCAACATAAAATTCCTTTACTTATCCTCTACTTATCGGGGAATTTTAAATTTAACTAAACTAACTTATTTATTTAATTTAAATCAATTTACAGTTTAATTCGGAGCCTGAAGACGTATTTATTTGTAAGAACGACAAAAAATTACCGTCTTAATCAAATTAAGAAACTTATTTCAAATAAAATAAAATTAACTAACTTTAGGGGTGAAAGAGATTTTTCATTTGTTTGTTTCAATGAAATTTATATAATTTCAAAGTGTTTGTTTACCCTAATGTATAAGTAAAATTTAAAAAAATAAAAAAAGTAAACTCTTTAATGGTATTTTTTTGTGCTAAAACGAGTAAATTCTGTTCATATCACCAAAAAATTATTTAAACACTTATTTTTTTTATGGAATACACAAACAATATTTTTAAATTTTTATAACGGTAATTCATTTTTACCTAATTTTCTGTTTTCATTTCCAAGTTGTAAAATATTTGTATACATATTATACCAATCAAAATACTTTAAACTATGATCTACGACCACATTTTCTGGTCTGAAGAAATGAACTGACATATTTTGTTTAGAAAACATTTTTCTATGGATAGTCATTAAAAACTAGATATATTACACATTTATGTTAAATGAGAAATTTTTCACATTTATTTAGACCCTGATACTGGGGAAAATGAGAAAAATTGAAAAATTAAAATATCGTCAGTTTTAGAATGGATATCCTGTTACGTATACGATTTATAATCATGTTATTAAATTTTTAAGTTTTAAGTTTTTAAGTTTTAAGTTATTTTTGTTATTAAGTTTTAGCCAAGGATATTATTTTGTTTTTGATTTTTTTTTTAATAATCGTAGAATTTTAATTGCATTTCTTTCCTTTATTTTGATTCTATATTTTTTCTTAAATATTAAATTCAAACAGATTTTAGAAGTTAATCAATGAAGTCGGGTTTTCCTGTTCTAGGTTATTATTTCAATATCAATAATTAAAGATATCATGGGAAATCATGCTAACATTTACAGGAACCAAACTGCAACAGTAATAATCGAAGAACATACAAAAGAAGCTGTAATAAAAAAGGGAG
>JAAAKQ030084917.1:0-14915 GCA_010016005.3 Zanna intricata | reverse complement strand
AAAAGGTCCCGACAGACAACAACCCCCTTTGATGTATTGAGGGTTCCGTGCGGGTCTACCTTAACAGGGAAGTCACCATATTATATTATTAAACTATATATATATTATTAAACTACATTTTACTGGAAATTAATTTAAATTTTAAATATATAAATTAAATACATTTTGGCTGGAAAATAGTTTAAATACATTATTAAACTAGATTTAGCTGGAAAATAATTTAAAAATTAAATAACTTAAAATTAATTAACTCACCTCTTTAAAAGAAGATAACGTAGGGATTACGTAACTCTGATAAAATTTGAAGAATATAGTAACACAGTAGACAAAGTATATCAAAAACGTGGTATGAATCCGTTAAAATTTTTGGCGGTATTTATGTGTCGGTTATAATTATCATTGAGATAACTTTGAAAATAACAAACAAATGTGACGCAAATGATATCACCAATTGACGTAAATGCATTATCAGTCGACTTTCAAACTAGTGAACAAGGTTAATTCAAAGTCAGCAAGCATGCATTGCAAAAACACTTTTACTTTTTTCCCCACCATTTTTTTTCACCATTTTTTTTTATTTTTTTCCCGCCATTTTTTTCTTTTTTCCCGCATTTTTTTTAAAAATTTTTCCCGCTGTTTTTTTTTTTTTTCATTTTTTCCCGCTCTTTTATATTTTTCCCCACTATTTTCCCCTGCCATTTTTCCTCTGACATTTTTCCCCACCATTTTCCCCCGCCATTTTCCCTGAAATGTTCCCCGAAATTTTCCCCCGCCAGTTTTATGACGTCATCGATCACGTGACAGGGCAATTCCGGGGTCAAAGGTCATGGGTGTCCCAGAATCCCCTTTTTCTCTACTACTAAAAGACTATGTAAAATTCGTCACTCGTGCCTTACTCAATGAACACCTTCTTTAATATAATTTAATAACCTGTTTGTTTTAGTTTGATTTTATTTTATAACTTTGTTGTTGATATATGAAACATACGTCCAGTCTACTGTTTGTTTCCAAAATACTTTAAAATATGTTGAAAAGGTTCAAGTGTACTATATATATATGTTAATTTAAAAAACATTGTTTTATTAGTTTTCAGTTGGATTGTTCTTCTATCTAATGATTATTTAGTAATTTTTCTTTCTAAATACTTTATTAAATTACTGTTTTGTTTCCTCCAAATTTAAATTAATTTCAATTATAGTGTTAAACACGCCGTTAATTATTATTATTTGCTTTGTAAATGTCATATTAGTTTTCAAAATTCACTACACCTGTATCAAAATAATAATGATTTATACAGTTTCTTATTTTTCTAAATACTTTTTATTATATTATGTTTATTCAAAATTTATAATTAATTATTGTTCAACTCTCTTTTTTTATTCAAATATAATCTCATTATACAGTTTTTCTTATACCAGAGCATTTGTTTATTTTATTTTAAATGTCCTAATTATCCTCGCACGGCTAGTAGTTAGCTATTGCTTAACAAGCAGAATAAACAAAAAACCTCTTCATCTTTATATAATAATATAGATTAAAAACAGAATTAAACCGATAAGCTACTATAATTATGAAATTATTTTATTTCTTATATGATTTAAAGTAATTTTGGAAGATTATGTATGTAGTTGCCAGTTGTATTATGAAATATACTTAAATATTTTTAACAGCAGTATTGCCTTAACTCATGTTTAAAAAGTTTAGTAAAAATTTAAAAAAAAAAGATTTTTACTGGTTGAATAAAAATCACCTCAAAGGAATAGATAATCATTATGAAAATAAGATCATGTGTAGTCTTCATTACATCAATTATATAAAAGACCATGTCCTGACTGACTGATTCATTAATGCCCAGCAAAAACTACTTAAGATAAATTGAAAAAACTTTATATACATGTTGTTCTTACGTAAAATTAAACATCATTAAGAAAGGATTTTTTAAATTCCGAGTTTAAAGCTTAAAATGGATTTAGAATTTTTTTTTTTGAAATGGATATTTTTTTTAATTTCTCGGTAACAAATGAAAATATCATTTTGAATTTGATGTATGTAATTTTCATGTAAATATTTGAAAACCAATTTCAAGATTTGGAAATTCGAACTTGAAAGTTATTAAGAAACGTTAAAAAAAAAATCAACAATTATTGCAAATTTTCACTATTTCCGACAAGCTAAACTCACTAGATTTGGGCTTGTGATTGGATTCTTTAGATAAATATTTAAAAACCATTTTCGGTTTTTTTTTTTTTTTTTTTTTTTTTTTTTTAATTTCCATTTATTAAGTGGTGCGACGTGTACATCGCAGCGGCTCAACCAACACAGCCACTCCACCACTTTTATTATAAGTGCGACGCGACTGGCTCACCTGCCTCCAGTTACTTGATAAAAAAATATAAAATAAGAAAAAAAAATGAGCGACCGGAAAAGTTTCCGTCCTATATAGCACGGCAGTCATAAGTCCTACATATATTAATATCTTATTCTGGTCTATATATACATCGAATAGTACATTATATAGATAATGTAAAGAATATGAATATGCTATGTATACTATTATGAATACTATTATACTATATACTATTATACTAATATGAATATATGTATACGCCATGAATATGCTATTCATGGCGTAGAAGAAATATACACCACCAGTTAAAAAATACAACTGCCCTACGATTTGGTAGAATCTATCGAGGAGATCCTTAGTAAACCTTAATCTGAATAACTTTACGAAATAAAATATTAATTACAAACTAAAAAAAGGAATCTTTAAAATCCGTATTAATAATTTTAAATAAAAATACATTAAAACAAATGAATGGTTTTTGTAAAAACAAATTATACAAATAAATCACAATTCGTTAGACACCAATGAAAAATATTTCAACATACATTTAGAATGTATTTTTATTACAAATGAAATGACTTGTTTTTAACTAATTAGTACAAATCCTTTCCAAACAAATATTTCACAAGTTCATTGCAATCACGTTAATTTATATTTCTAAATAGAAATAATATTTAATCCTATTAATTAAACAACACTATAATTGTTTTTGTTTGATAAAATTTAAAGAGTTTATACGTTATAACATATCTTTAAACTGTGTAAGAAGTTTTGTTATCGTTGTGACAGAAAAGGGATATACCCCTCGAATTAAAAAAAATAAACGAAATTTAATCCCTGATTAATTTTTTTAATTACTTAGCACTTGTCTAGGGCTTCAGCGTAAATCCCTGCAAATATTCATATTTCTAACACTACGTATTCCTGAGTTTTTTTTTTTAGTGAACAATTATCCAGTGTTTTTCTTGACAAATAAATAATTTTTATTTTTCAAAAATTAACTATTGAAGAATTGTTTTTCAATAATCATATTTATTTTAACTAATTTTTTTAACAATTACCGAAATTTTTATTTTTAATTATGCTGGATTCTGCAGTTAGATTACAATAACTACATTCTTTATTTCAGTCTTTTAGTAGCATAAAGGCTCAGAAAAAGGAGAAATTTTATGATTTGTCGCCATAAACGGCAATAGTTTGGTAAATCTGAATGAAATTTGTTATCTTCCTATCCAACTCTTCCCAATTAGCTTCGTGGAATAGTATTGGAGCACAGTGGTTACTTTATAGCATGCGAGATAAATTAAAGCACAAATCAATAAATCACATATTCTGAGAAGCAAGTTTAGTTTTATAAATGAAACTAGCAGGTAGTGTAAGATCTACACTTACGTTAAATAAATGTCGATATTATTAGATCCATTTTAACCAAAAATCCATTACTTTCAAGTAGTAACTCGAAGTATCATTAAATTTGCATTGTTCAATCTTTATAAAATACAAAAATTAAAAACTCAATCGTTGAGAATTATTGATAACAAAGAATTCAAATGAATACAAAAAAATTAGAAAGATCTGTGAACGAAAGATGGTGAAATAAACATGAATATTTCATTTGCAATCTGTGGATTGTTGATAAAAATAAAACCTGAATTGTTTTATTAATAAGCAAAATTTTCGTTACTAGGCCGATTGATATAGTAATTAGTTTCACGCAACTATAGACACAGAAAAAAAATTTTGGTACGCAATAAAATCTTATAGTAGTTAATCCGTTAAGTATAGTAGTTAATTTTAAAATTATTTCCATTCTCTGAGAGTTCTGATGTTAACCATTCATTCATTCCCTATTTATCTTGCATCACAATGTATTTGACGTGCCAATGAGCAACCGTTATTTAACTCTGTTAAGAAGGCAACAGGAAATTGTTGCACTTTTTATTTTCCCTAGTATGAATTTGATATTCTTATAAATAAGTATAGTTTTTGGGAACGACTTATAACCCAATTCGGGTCGCTTTAACAAGTTATGACGGTGAACTTAAATAGATATTAATTTAATTTTGCACCTGTCTTTTCAACTGGAATAAAGCTACTTTTAAAATATATTTCTGACATCGAAGAAAAATTTACTAACTTCAAATATGAACGTAAAACTAAACCAAAATATTTATTGCAATAAATATCCTACAAGTAATCAGATGTATCTAATAAAAAAACATATAAAATGTGTATTTTGTAAAAAAAATAATAAATGAATATATAAAGATAATAACAAAATACGTCATAGTACATGTTAATTATTAACAGTTGATATTTTGTCATCGACGTAATGTGTACAATCGTTTAATTTGAACTTCATCGGATCATAAATAATAATAATAACAACGACCTAATTCAAAATTGGAATCTAAAGGAATTAATCAAAGTGTCGTTCATTTGTAAATTGTTTAACAAATGAACAATTTTATTTATTGTACACAATAAATGAGCGTAAAATAGCATTATTTCCATCTAATATGACAATAGACTATTTATTGTCAACGAAATTTAATTCGTATTATGAAACCTCATCTGTTTATTGTACTTAGCCCATATATACTATCTTAAATTTGACCGTATAACTGGAAAATTAGTAAAATGTTTTTTTCCATAAAATAGATATTTAGAAGTCAAACACAATTAAACAGTTTTTAAACTATAATTATTAAACTAAATATTTTTTTTAATGTTAATTTAAATTTATATTTTCCTATAACCATTATAATTTTTGTTTCAATATGACTTCGAGGATAATAATAGTATCGTAAAGTGCACCACTAAAAATGATATTATTGTACGAACTGTCATTTTTTTTAAATATAAACATATATACGAGGGCTGTTCGGGTAATTCATGACAAGATTAAGAAATCAGGCAAGATTTTTCAGAAAACTTTTTTTATTTTTTAATGTAGTCATCCTGAAAATCAATACATTTAAACCAATAACTCTAAGTTAACGTAGGAGAAAGTTCACCACCCATGTATTCTCAAGCACCACCAATCTTTACACATTTTCACGACTATCATTTGATTATTCTTGAAGAAATTTTATAACAATATTATCAAATATTACAATTTGTTGCTATGATTTGAATTTGAGGAGTTGTATGGACGATTAACTGCTGCTGTGCGAAAGGTAGATTTTTTCCACCCGAAACAGTTTTATTTTACCACAAAATTATACCATGACAAAGTCCCCGGCCAACATTCATTTTTGGATTCTAAATAACATATCTTCGCTTCGCAATTAATAGATATACTGACACATTCATTACGTGAACAAGAGATGCAGATGCCGACAGGTGTAAAATCAATGTAACTGCCTTAAACATGTAAATTTTTCATATTATCATACAAATCAATCAACAATTTTTGAACTGGTAAATTGCATTTTATATGAGACCAAAGTAAGTTTTGACTTATAACCAACCGATAAGAAAAAATAACTTTGTACCAATCTCTTATGAATTTTCAAAATTAAAAAATTACTTCAAGTACATAAAGTTGGGACTAAAAGTATCTGCTTTAAGAAGTAGCAACGTGTAAACGATTGTAAAATTTAATATAAAAATACTGCGAGTATTCGTTAAAAATAGCCCATACTCCTGCATCAAAAAATTACATTTACCTGTTGACCTTCGATTATTTCAAAAGTTTTATAGATTGCAATTATCAAGAACTAATGTATATAATTCAGTTTAAAAATAATAGTTTATGATGTCAATTAATTTTATCTTTTTTTAGTAGTTATAAAATGTTATATTTTGCATAAAAATCTGATATTTCATTGTAACTATAGTGAAAATTTGTTAAAATTTGTCATAAAGCTTAATAACAAATTTGAATAAATAAAATGCAGAATTTCTTTTATTCCGGCTATTTAGTAGAAAGTGGGAGAAATAAGATTCCTAGTCCAGTTAATTTAACCCCTGAAAGGATTCAGCCATTAGAGTTGCTTTTTTTTTTTAATGTACTTAAAGTTTAGGTTAGACTTCTTAAGACTTAGTGAACCTCCTGCCCAAACAACATTTATTTTTAAACATTTATCTTCGTAGGATTATATTTTAAGGAAATTTTTTTTAGTTTTTTTTTCAATCACCAATCTATCGATTTTCTATTCACACCATTATTCTTCTAATTTAAAAAAAATGTACTTTCTCGAGTTATTTATTCTATTGATACTAACTTTTATTTCTCGTTAAATTTCTTACGCACATAACCCCTTCCATTACTAAATTAGTCACTTTGTTTTTAGTATACGACCCAGTAACCTACCTAAAGCTTCTAATGAAGATTTATAGAACATGTAAAATTACAGTAGCATATTACCTTTTGCCTAATTATTATAATAAAGCATTAAATCCATTCGCAAAATTGAGATCGGGAAATCCTTTTACCATAAGTGCTGAAATTTTCGACTGTAATCTGGATTTAAAAAAATTCAGTATAGAAATCAGTTTTATAGCTTATTAAAAAGTTATTCCTGACCCTAAATTCCTTATTGTGATTTGAGTTCAAAACCTTCCACATTAAAGGCAGAAGCGCTACCATTTCTTCATAGATATCAGTGATATTTGACAATTCATTTCTTATTTTCATTTAAAATTATTATTTCTTTTCCACTTCATTTTTTATTATATATCTACTAATCGAGTTTATAAACGAGTGTTATTAGTAACTTATCACGTATGAGATAGTAGTTATATAACAAAAGGATATCGTTGTTATCTGTCGAATAATAATGATCTCCAGACTTTATTTATTTCTCGACGTTCTAAAGTCCCTCGAGCTAAAAAAATAGTAAACTTTAGATTAAAAAATTCTGTATGTATTATGCATACGTTGATGTCCGCCCGCGCGTATACACTTTTGTGTCAGCTCCTATTGGATTTTTATATCAGGACCAGTTTAACCTAAAATTATTAAATATTACCTTGTGGTTTGTGTATTAAAAAACTTACTGCATTAATTTAAAAAAATAGATGAGATACGGAGAGAAGGACGGTATTGTGATATCTTAAAGTAATATAAATTGAAGAATTCTATTCGCTTTTGTTAAATGATTTTTTAAACTTTTTTTTATAAAAAAACAAACAACAGTGTACACAGTATTATCATAATAAAAACATATAAAATAATAAAAGTGGAAAAAAAATTTTATAACACCATCACCTTTATCCCAACAAATTTAATTGTTTGTTTTTTAATTTTGACCGAAGCATTATCAAAGTAGGAATAATTTTTAACGCTAATCGGGATTTTCGCATGAAATATACACCGTATAATTAAAAAACAGTTTTATTTTTATGAAATAGTACACATCCGCACAGATTAGTAGCATCTCTGACTTTCATGCAGAGAGTTCTAGGTTCAAGTATCCAACAACCCTATCAAACATTTTTTACGCGCTATAAAAGATTATTTTCATTAACATCCATCGACAGCTGTTACAGCAAGCCAGTCAGAATAAATAGAATATAGAGGAGTTAATTCCTTTTACCTTTTTCTCTCCTCCAAGACAATTATAAAGATTCAACATTTATTTTCCGAGGGAACAGATCATAAATATTTAATGGATAAAAAAGAAGATTAAAAAATAATTTTAAAATTAATTTTCTCCTACATTTTCAAGAAGGAATTTAACTTTTCCAACAATTAAAAATTTATTTTTAAACGGTTATAAAAATGAATCTTTTCTTTAAGAGGTAAAATACTTTTTAAAAAATCCAAGTGTTTTTAATTATATTCTGTTGCTTAATATACGTTCTTTAGTATAAAACCGAGTATAATTTGATTTTTATAATTTTTTAACGGTTGATAAAAAAATTCTATATTTTTATTTTTATTCCTCAGTTATGAAAACGAGTAAATAAATTTATTAGCAAGATCGTAATGATGATATGATAGTAATAATAATTTACCGGGGAAAGGGTTCGGGTATAAAATGTAAAAGTAACAATTGATACGGAGAGTATTTTCAGAATATTTTACACTATTAAGATATATAAAAAAAACTTTAACGTATAAATTACGATTTTTTTAATCCAAATAATAATATTAATGCAGTTTTTCTTAGTATTCGTATTTTAACATTAATACAAATGAAAGATATTTCATTTTTAGATAAGTGGTTTAAATTTATAACGTACATATTCAGCTTAAAAATAAAGGAATTTAAAAGTAAGAGAGCGTGATAGAATGTTATAAAAAAAAGGGAGAAAGGAAAATAAGAGGGGAAGTGGTAGGGTTGGTGAAGATGAATGTGGGTTGTGTGAGAAAAAGAGGTAATCGTATTATATGCACATGAACCACTCTTTCTCTGTGTATTCCGCGCTATGAGAATTTAGAAGGTGATATTTTATTCTAATGCTAGATAAAACCTTTAAAAGGTCTTCAAAGGTGCCATGCGTTCGCTTGTTTTATATCTATTTATACGTACTGTATAAAGTTACTCCGAAGTAAAATGTGCTAAATGTTGTATAATTGTAAATACAATGTTAAATGTAGTCGAAAAGTATACTAGAATAAAACGTAGGCCAAACGGATTTTATCTTACCTTTTTTTTAGAAAAAGAAAAGCTTTATTGTTTAAGAAAACACATATATATTTGTACACATATACACTTACACAAACACACTTATACATCTTTTGTTCAGTGGGCGGTAAAGAGATAACGTGTTTTTACTCATTAATGAAATATGCACTCTTTAATACTACATTGAGCAATTTTCTACGTTTCCTTTCTTCTTCACCCCTCCTCGGTGCTTATATACTCTTTTTTCATCCTTGCAGAAACTTATATTTTAAACCTTAATTCTCTTAGTACATTCTTCCTTTTTTCCTAGCGTACATAAATATATATTGTTTTGACTTCCTTTGTTTTTTTATCGTGTTTTAACCAGATGACTAATATAAATTTTAAATTAAGTTATATTTTTAATTGGATTAACTCAGTTTTCCTCCCTTCTTTCCTTTGCCTAACAACCTCAAATTTTATATAGTTTTCTATTTACGACGTAATGAAAAGTTTTGTTTATATTTTTTACTTTCAAGACTTCTATAGAGTATATTTGTATATACTTTATATACGTATACATATATAGTGTAGCCATAAATTATGGGAGTTAAAACAGTTACAGTTTTGAAACAAAACATAACAGAGACATATCATCCTCATTCATCCTCTGAAATAATACCTTACGGTAGTTCCGGATGCTGAACAGAAAAAGAAAAAAGAGACATGAAATACTTGTCAAACTGAAGAGAACCTGTCCACATTGACCATTATGTTTTAGTACAAAGCGCGTGCATTCATTATTCCAAGGTTAGTTGGAAGAAGCTTTTTAGTCAATATGATTACGGTGTAGCAAAGGTTTTGGGGCTTGCTAATTTAGAACGATTACACTTTTTAGGCGTGAATACCATCTCGTATTCAATAAGAAACCACCATACGAAATTAACATTCACCGACAGGACAAACTACCCAGAGAAACGATAAACATCCGTGTCCAGGATGCCATCGATATCTGACAAGATCGTTGAAGCTGTGTGAACAAGTTAGTTACGTTCACGCAGCTTCAAAAAAGTTTCCGTAATGAATAAAATCATTACGGAAAAAATCAGTGCGGAAATTTTTTGTAGAGCTGTCAAAAAACAACTGCTAAAAAACTGTTAAAAAAACAACTTTATTGTTAATAAATAGATTTTTATTGGCCATATAACTCAGATATTGGATTTAAGATTAAAATTTAAAAATATATAATTTATTTTAAAAATATAATTTAAAATTATATACGATTTGAATTCGCTACAGACATTCTGGATAGGTCAGATTATGATGGAAATTTTTATTTTCATTTTAACTTGTCATTATGGAATATTAACATGTCATCCCAAAAATTAATATCTAATGGTTAACTGGATAAGACGGAGTTATGAGTCGCTTCATTTTACTGAAAACCTATAACTGCAAACAGCTTCCTGGATATGTTAGAAAACTATGCAATTCCTTAAATTCCGGAGAATTTCACGCACAGTTAAACGAAGCTCCTTCAAATTCGTCGGGGATTACCTTAACGAAATATTTCCTTAAGGATGGGTCAGATAAGAAACTGGATAGCTAGGTTTCCATGATCTCCAGTTCTTACTTTTATGTATTTTTATTTGTAGGTTTATGAAAAGACATAAATGCTCTCTGTTAAAATAAGAATTAGACAATTGAAAAGAACGGATCATTGAAGCTGTTTCGTCTATCACCAAAAAGATTTCTTTCGTGTACGGCAGAAAGTTTGAATATCTTCTTGATATTTATAACTGAAAGTGCGCATATTAAAATCTACTGAAAATGTAAGATTATTAGAGTTTTCCTTCAATCTTAAAAGAAACTACATGTCTTTGTCAATCTTTGCTCCAGAATTATGACCGTTAGAAACCCCAACATTGTTTTACGGACATATTGCATACATATGGACTATGCGGTTCAAACGTCGATATGCGGTAAAATTCGCTTACAAAACCGCGCGCGCCTCCCTATTTTTCAGTAACGTAGAAACTTAAAAGAAAAAAAAAAAAAAAAAAAAAAAATTGGTAGTATGAAAATCCCACCAATTTTATATTCCTACCAATTATAATAATATAATTTTATTTCCTACCAATTTTTAAATTAATTTAAAATTGGTAGGATTAGTTCTGTACACCAGGAAATGTCATTAAATATAAAAAAAAAGTCTAGTGGTGAAGAAATAACACAACTGGTATCATAAATCGATACAAATATCCGAAGGATAGTTTTTATAAAAATGTGAAATATTTTTTTTAAACTAACAGTTTTTGGTAATCTTTCAATCTTACAAACAAAAGATTAATCAACTCACTAATAAATATATGCGAATTTTTATATTTTTATTTAGTTTGACAAATGAGTATAGAAAATTGTTAGATAAACGTATAAGTGAGACTGAAAGAGTAAAACATAATTTTCTTCTTTTTTTTTTTAGAGATAATAAGTTTTATGCACTAACGAAATGCCAGGAAATTTAGTAACGTCGTTGTTAGTTTTATTTCTTTTTACTATTTAATAAATAATACTTTACGATGCAAAAATCAAATCTTTTGCTTATTTATGAACAACCAGTGACGTTTGTTGATTATTTATATATCGACTACGTTATTTTTCATCTCACGCACGTAACTGGGAATATGAAGACACATGTGACTCATATTTACTATAAATACGACAAAAGAAGATTTTTTTTTTGCGGCAGCTTAGGAAAATATTTGTGAAGAAAAACAGAACGAGGATAGAAAGGAGAAGATGAGATAATGTAAAAGCTGTAAGGTTTTGAGTGACGAAGTAAGTTGAAGAGAGAAAGAGATAAAAAATGGAGGGTTTAAAATAGGAAATAAGGGGAGAAAATAATACAAATACAAAAAAAAAGCGCCTACATTTTTACATTTGTTTATATACAAACGCAGGCACCACACAAAATTTCTGCGTTATATGTTAAGTCTTCTGAAAAATAACAATTTCAATGCACCTCAGTTTTAATCTACAGACAAATATGTTCAAATAGGTTGCCATATTGAAAAATACATATATAAAATCTTTTTTTTTTTTAATAATCTAAAGGGTAGAAATCTAGTGACTGATAATATATATATTTCTGTGTTCCAGCCATTCTTTTGTTTTTAAGTATAAATTTCATCAGCATGTGGCCAGTAACGCGCGCGCTTGCACACGGACACACAAACGAGATAAATGAATGTACTCGTAATGTTACATTTATTAATGCACATTGTTACAAATGAAATAAGGTTATGGAAATAGTGAAGTACAATTAGTAATTATTATTTATTGAAGTTGGATGATTAGTCAGGAAACTGTACCTGACTAAAAAAACTAGCCATAAAAAAATTGCTCAAATTGTATGATTTGATGTAGAAAGAGAAAAAAGACGTAGGTGCTGCTTACGCGTTATTTCGAACTTTAATATGATGTTGAATGTATGATCAAATATGTCTAGTGATCAAATGTGATCATATATTTATGTGATAGTGTCTAGTGGTCAAATGATGAAAGGAACAGTTAAAGTTCGTTCGTTTACTTGGTTTTTTCTTGAGATAAGATATTAAAGATATTATATAAAAATTGGAAAATATAATGACAGAATACGTTATTGAAATTAACATTTAGAGAACGAATACATTATTATCAGATTAGAAGATATTAAAGCAATCAGAATGTCTAAATAAAATAAAAGAAGAATTGGAAAAGTAAATAAGTGCAAATGACTACGTACAAAGTTAAAAGACGATTGAAAAAATGAATAGAATTTAAAAAGCAGAGTAATCAAAGGTTAAAAACAAATATTGGGAAAACCAGTTGTCTGGGATATGACGTAAGAGGAAAGTAATAATATTACTTTATTTATATTCCTTTTTTAAAAAACATAAATTATAGCTATATTTATTGTGTTCGGACCCTGCAAAGGATCGGTAATAACGGTTACCAACAGTAACAAATAAATTAAAATTAATCCGTAACATTAATCATAATCAGTAATTAATTTATCAATTCTAGAAACAACTGTATATTATTAAAATTAGGTTATATATGTAATATAAAAATAAAATCCCGATAATGTAAACAGAAAATACGATTCTGCAATTCTTTTTTTTTATTTTGTTTCTTCACAGTGATTTGTATTAAATATTTATTAAAAAAACATTTAAGAATGAGAAAGAGAGAAAGTCCCCACACACACATAACAGTATAAATGAACAGTTAATTTATACAAAATAAAAATAATAATGATATAATAATATAATTTCACATGATATTTTAAAAAAAGGATTATATGAGTAAAATAATGCAAATAGCATGATTTAATCGTTAAACACTTGACATCACAACAAATCTGAATTTCCAGTCCCACTGCAAAATCCTGCCAAGTTTTCCCAACTTCTATTATTCAAATTCTCCACAAAAACAAAACTTGACGATACATTCCGGCCAAACCATTCATGACTGATATGTTGCAATAGTGGGCACACGGTAAAAAAAATGAGTATCTTCATTTGCCTCCTATTACACTATAATCATTCCATATCCTTTCCTACACCCATTGTCTTCATGATCGCTTCTCAGGCTCCGGCCCAGTGCTGTAAACTTTCAATTTACAATACCGGTGCGCTTCACCAAGAACAGTGTGCACGTACAAGTCGTCGGGCTATACGAAGATCGGTGGCGTTTAGTCAACCTGCGTTGCTGCGAAGTTTACGAAACAGCGGCGTAGTGTGTTGCAGAAGTGCCACCGTCAGCTAAATAAGGATGTTTCCTTTGTGTCGTGTGTTCCCTTTTCGTAGGTTGGTGAGACCAGAAAAATAGTGATCCTCTGGCAGGTTCGGGAAGCAATTTCGC
This sequence comes from Zanna intricata, assembly GCA_010016005.3. Taxonomy (NCBI): domain Eukaryota; kingdom Metazoa; phylum Arthropoda; class Insecta; order Hemiptera; family Fulgoridae; genus Zanna; species Zanna intricata. The sequence goes on along the minus strand of JAAAKQ030084917.1, from coordinate 1,106 downwards.
TCCGACCTCGCTGGCGGTCTGTACTAGGAGCTTTTCAGCTATGACTTTCTCAAGGGGGGTTGTAAGAGAACAGACAGCCTTGCTCGAGGATCAAATTGCGGATGCTGACCTAGCTTTGTGATAGGTGTAGTTTCGTTCAGACTGTAGACTTAGTGCCTGGCGTCACAGTCGGTGCTTAACTCTTGTATTGCGATTGAGAATCCACGGGGAAATTGCTTGGAGGGCTTGGTTGGTTTAGCCAAGAACCTGGTAACCGGTGACCCCTTCAGCCGAGGTCACTAGGGATAGTCTCCGCCGAGGCCCCGGTTCTCCGTTAGGAAGGTCTCGGAGGTCTCCACGGAGGGTGTACTGCCTCGCCGTGCGGTTGCGGATTGTACCAGAAATCAAGCCAATACCTCGGTGTCGAGTTGCACGGAAAAGACTTCGGTCGGAAAGTTTTGAGTTTCGATAAATGATAGATTCATACTTTATAAGTGTGGTTTGATTGTGTCCGAGCTGGCATTGAAATGTGAAAGCCTCCAGGACAGCAACCGAGTCCTAGACTTGGTCGTGGACAGACTGTCGAGGAAGGTCGACCAGGTAGTGGATCGAGTCAAGGACTTTCAGCCGGAAACGGGGAAGGTTCTTGGGGAGATCCATACTTCTCTAAAAAGGGTGGAGGAGAAGTTTAAGAAGCCTGTCTCCTTCGCCGTTGTAACAGCCACGTCTGGGTCTAAGCGGATTAGTCCGCTGCTGCCAGTTCAGGCGCAAGCAGGCAAAATTAAACAAGCCACTGTCAAGATGGTCCCAGTTGCACCTAGACAGAGCTAACCTGGATGGAGCTAATCCTGTAATGGTCCTAGACCCGCGGAGGAAAAAGTTCCAGATCTCCCGGCTAACAAAAACAAGAGACGATGGCGTCGTCCTGGAGGTGGTAAGTGAGCAGCAGACCAAGCAGTTGCTGGAGGCCGACGTTCTGAAGAAGAACGGGCTGATGGCTCTGCTGCTGGCCAAGCGGAGGCCGCAGATATTGGTGTACGATTTACCGCGGGCAACAAGGGTAGAGGAGCCCGAAATCCTCCGGGTCATACACAGCCAAAATCGCCTGTGTTAGATATGGCTATTGG
>JAAAKQ030084906.1:0-14915 GCA_010016005.3 Zanna intricata | reverse complement strand
CGCCCCATATAACAGGACGGAATGCACCGTGGACATCAGCAATCGCCGTCTGCTGGCCTTCGGTCCGCCGACGTTCGCCATATATTATTATATAATAAAATATTTATTTTATTATTAAATTATTTTTTATTTTTTGAATTATTAATTCAAAATTTATTATTATTTATTTTTTGAAACTAATTCTGAAAAGGTAGAATAATATTTTATAGTGTATTTTGGTTTTAACTGATGCTGTTATGTAGATGGCTAAATTAGCTGTGCACAGCATTTGTGTTTTTTTTAACAGTAGCTTACCATGTTTTTTCTACAATTACACTTAATTAATATCGCATCAATACTTTTAAGATTGTCAAAAATCTATTAGAAATTAATTTTATATTAGTTTAATCTTTCAATTAATCCTAAAATTGTATAATTTTCTTTGTCTGTGCCATTATTATCCGGTCTCTTAATTAATACTACTATAGTTTTCTTTTTATTCTCCTATTTATTTTATTCTCATTAAAAATAAGGGAACATTGAGTAACATTTACATTCATTAAGATAGCTGTGTTGAGCTGTAGCTATATTGAATAAATTCTATTTCTATTAGTATTTTAAGATTACAAATTATGAGTTATGAATTAAAATTATTTAATTTTAAAAAAAATTATGAATTAAAAAAAAAATGTTATGTAACTATTACTGCCTCTATATATATATATGTATTGCATAATTTACACCACAAATAAAAACTTTTAAGGTAATTTAAAAATAAGATTATATGCATGAAACAAGTATCAGCATTTAAATATTAAGTTGATGGAATGATTACAGAATTAATTACATTGTTTTATAATTTCTTAATAAAAAAATATAAATATATATTTATATAAACTCAAATTGTTAATTAAGTATGGCAACCCTTCAACACAAAAAAAAAAAATGAAATTTAGAAAATTCTTATACCGCAAAACAGGATATTATTTTTTTGGCAAGAGATCTCTCTCTCTCTTTTATCTGTTTAGCCTCGGAACTACCGTAAAGGATTACTTCAGAGGATGAATGAGGATGATTGTATGAATCTGAATGAAGTGTAGTCTTACACAATCTCAGGTCGACCACTCCTGAGATGTATGGTTAATTGAAACCCAACTACCAAAGAACACCGGTATCCACGATCTAGTATTCAAATCCGTATAAAAAATAACTACCTTTATTAGGATTTGAACCTTAGAATTATTGACTTCGAAATCAGCTGATTTGCGATGTCGCATTAACCACTAGATCAGTCCGGCGTCTAAGAGATTGGCAAGAGATCACCATAATATCAAATACCCAGACATGTGTAACTCAAGAGTTTTCAGTGAAAAGAGTGGGGTTAACAGATTATTATTAAGGGCATTGAAAATAAAAAAATATTTACTTAAAAATCTGCAGGTTTAACAATTACGATAATCCTAAGCACAATTGGAGTCATTTGTTTTTTTTGTAGTTAGTTTCAAAAGCGGCCTACAATAAATCCTCAAGTAAACTGACGAGTTATTTATATCAATCAGAAATATTTACAATATATAATATCGTAAAAAAGATAGTTTTTTGGTAGGAGTATTTGCAAAATTTAATTTTTCTATGTTAAAACGTTAAAATTTATTTAAAGGATGCTGTTACTTTATTAACATTGTGTAAATAATCTCATTTACGCATGGATACACTCATAAGTAATACTTATAGTTCATTTAAAAAGAAAACATATTTAACGATATTCCAACATCAATTTAACATACTACCTGTAAATGGAATTGTATAAAGAGGTTTTAGTGACTGTTGTAACAAAATAAGGGAAAATTTAATCGATTGTATCCAAACTAAATTAATGTCCTAATTAAGATGTTCTTGTTTTAGTATTAACTAATACGGAATAAACAATAATTTTCGATCTATTTATATAACTAGCTTTTTTTTAAATTAATAATTAATTAATACTAGATATCAAATATCGGTAACTGTTACTTGTGTTGTATTATTTAGTTGCTAATGTTTAGGTGTTACATGTCTTTTTTTTTTTAAATAGGAGTAACTATTGCAATTTAATTAAACTACTATCTCAATTTCATTTAAAACAATGTTTTATCCGTCTTATAGTCTCAAACATTGCTAGATAGATCATAAGGTAAAGCATTAAATTGATCGTTCTATATTATGTTTGCAGAGGGTAGCAGATGATGTTGGTAATCAGTTATCTGTAACCTAATATTGCAATGTTATATCATAGTTTACTGTATTAAATATATGATACTTAATTGATACAGTTTCATTTAAAATGATATGAAACAATTTTTTAGTTTATTTAATTTTCAGTATGTGAAGGGAGTTATTAATGTATTAGTTAAAATTAAGGAAAAAAAAATAGTTTAGGATTCTTTTAATTATGGAATATTAAATTTAAAAAATTCTTTAGATGGTAGTTATCGTGATTTATTTCAAAACTAAATTGGTAGAGTTATTTCAAAATAGGAAAGTAAGATAAGCACATCAGATAAGACTTTATATGTTTCTAGGCTTATACTTTGCCCACCGGGCTGATCTAGTCGTTAACGTGACATCGCAAATCAGCTGAATTTGAAGTCGATAGTTCTAAAGTTCAAATCCTAATAACGGTAGTTACTTTTATACGGATTTAAATACTAGATTGTGGATATCGTTGTTCTATGGTGGTTGGGTTTCAATTAGCCACACATCTAATGAACGGTTGACTTGAGAATGTAAAAGATTACACTTCATTTATATTGAAACACATCATATCCTCATTCATCCTCTGAAGTAATACCTTACGGTTGTTCTGAAGGCTAAACAAGAAAAAAAAAGCTTATACTTTGATCGCTGTTTAATTTGGAGAGATCATGTAAGGGATGAAAAGGAGGTTGCTTGACTTTCATTTTAAAAGGATCTACTTGATACTGCATATTGATAAGCATTTGGAAAAATATATTTAAAAAAAGAGAAAAACTTATAGGTATAAGGCATAGGCATCTACATAACTTATAGGTATTAAGGCATCCTGGAATAGTTCCTTTGATATTAAAGGGACAGGTAGATGGGAGAAATTGTGCAGGCAGGCATCGTTTGGAATATGTAAAACAAATTGTTAGGGATATAGGATGTAGGGAATATATCGAAACGAAACGACTGGCAGCAGATAGGAAATCTTGAAGAGCTGCAGCAGATCAGTCAAATAACTGAAGACAATAAGTATCAAAAAGATAGAAAAAAAAAACATAATTTTATCAGCTATATCCTATAAAAGTGATTGTTTCCGTTAAATTAATTTTTTTTTCTCATATTCATATGAATTGTTACGATGTTATTAATGTTAAGAATTTATATCATTTCTATGAAGAAATATAAAATGTAAAAATTAACTAAAACACAAATTTTACTTTTTATGACTCATATATTTTATTATATCATGATGCTTTTGCTACTTTCTGTAAAAGCGGAGGTTCTTTAAATATTCATTAAAACATTACCCTTGGTGTATGTTCTCGTCAAAATAAAGTATAGAATTTACTGAACTTTCTTGTACAAAGTTTGTAAAATCCGTGCCTACTTTTATAAGAATAGAGTCAATCTTATTAAAAATCTTTGCTATAGTAATATTTTTAGCAAAAGTTATTTGAGAATGAAAAATTCATGACGTGGACCTCTCTTTTATCATGTAATATTATCAAGACAACAGATAAAGAAATTTCACGCAAAGCAATATTAACTAATAACGTATCTGCGAAAAATAAATTTTTAAACATGATTTTTTTTTTTTAAAGTTTTTAATTTGTTTTCTTTGTATCACTTTGTTAGTTAATTTACGTAACATAAAAAAAAAAGATAAATAGTTATTATATTTTATCATCTATTAATTAATAGAACAATAAATTGATTTTATAGGCACCCCATGACTACTTCCTTTTTAATTTCGCTAGTAATTTTTAAGAGAAACAGTGTTTTTCGTTTGTTTCCAATAACTGCGTAAACTAGTGAACCAATCATAACAAAATTTAACCGTAGATTTTTTATGACTCCTAATGTTTACTCCCGTTCAAACCTCACCAAACTTACTACTATATTAATCGTAAATAAAGAAATAACTTATAAATAAATAATCTAGAACTTCTTGAACTAAAATTAATATTTTTTTATCGATCTATATCTATGTGAATATCAACTTCTTCAGAAAGTTAATAGATGATTTAGTAAATTTAATATAATTTCTATAAAAGTTAACTTTTTAGTATTAATACAAATAAAAACAAATTACTTTGGTATAAAATTACAACTATTAACATACTAAAAAAGTTTTGATGGTTTGAGAAATATTGAATTTCGATATCGGTATTAACTTCTTCAAAAGGTTATAATGTGTTTACTAAATTTAATATCATCGTATAATCTGGAGACGACCCTCCATATTACGGAGGGTCGCCTCCATAATTGTTTGCAAGACAACAATGTATTGTTTGCAGACGGATTATCTGCAAACAATACAACATACTGTAGATTTTTATATACTAAACTAAGAAGTTCCGACAGGGTAAGCCATACAAATGGTTGATAGAGATTTGATTTTCAATTTGGTATTAATATTTTCATAACACCTATTTGGGAACGGTGCTCTTTGGTGGTTGGGTTTCAATTACCCACACTTCTCAGAAGTGATCCACCTGAGTTTGTACAAGACTACACTTCATTCACATTCATACATATCATCCTCAATTATCCTCTGAAGTAATACCTTACGGTAGTTCCGGAGGCTAAAACAGAAAAACATAGAGAGATGGGAGAGAACACATATAGGAAGAAGAAATTCTAAAGCCGATTAGAATTTTTGATCGTAGACAACGTAAATCTGTGTGAAAGCATTCTGAAAAATATGAAAAGCAATGTTTACGGTCGGCTGAAAATTGAGCTTAACTTTTGAGAAATAATTCTGTCCTTAAATCAGCTTTCAAATTAAGTGATCTTAAATCATCCTTAAATTTTAATTTGTAAGATATTCAAATAAGTAACGTGATAAAAATGTATATCGATTACGATGCCAAAAAATGAAATGATTAAACTTCTCGACTTTTTTGAGCTGAGTTCAACATAATTCTGGATCAACTTTATTAGATTTCTGATTTCATTAAAAATTTGACTTCAGGCACCCCTTCTTTTAAACAAACATTTTATTTTATCGGGTAAGTTTTTAATAGAGCTAAATCCGAGAGCATTAACTCACATTAATTACTAAAAATTTATTTTCAATTTTTGATATTTTAAATGCATATAACGGAGCGAAGCCACGACGGGGGATGCTAGTTAATTAATATAAGACTATTCTTATATTATTGCACATTATGGCGTCTTTTGAGGCCAATTATGGTAAGATTTATATTTGATCTCTTTCATATTTAATGATTTAAAATAGTAGTATATATATATATATATATATATATATATATATACTGTTATATGTATTTACACTTTTTACTTATAAATTCAGTTGTGTGACACAGTTAATATTATTATATCTAAAAATTTTACAAAGAGAATATACGCAGTGCGTAGTATACATTGTTGCGTGTCCAGACTATAATAGTATGGTTTAGTGTTTCTCATTGAAAATAAAAATGTCGAGGGAAGAAGAGATAGTGAGAATTTATGTGACTGGTTTATTTCTTTTACTTAAGCGCCAAAATAAAGTTAAAATAGACGTTCATGGGAAAGATAAGTTCTTATGGAAGGTACAAATTATGGCGACAGTTTTATGGCGGATTTATAACTGGAGAACTGAGAAGGATGTAGCAATTTTTCTGTAATATTCCTGAGCAATTTTGAAATTTTGCTGTGTTTATTAGGAGGAGAAATATAAAAATAATACTACTTTAGAAAAGCAATTCTTTCATCGACCAGGCAATCTGTCGCTCTTTGATTTCTAGCTGGTGTTCTTACTTTAGCCTTATATGCACTGTTAAAATTTTAAAGCAGTTAATTTGTAGAATTTTTCCAGTAGTTTTTAAAACAAACAATTAAAGTATCTGATAATGATCGACAGGTTAATTAAATTTGATATATTTAAATATGCAAAAATACAAAATAATGTATGTAATGTATGCATACATTATTTTAGAAGAATGTAATGTCAAAGATAAGAACAATGAACTTTGTTTATTATCATCTGTTATTTAAAAGTCTTTAACTTAAATTTATTAAAAAAGTGTTGAATGTAAAAATCTGAATGAGATACTGCATCCTCTGGTGAGACGCTAGGGTTCGAGAACGCTAGGAACGTTCGAAAAGAAGTAGTAAAAATAATCAAATTGGTATATGGGAATTGAAGTAATTCGGGTTATGAAATCCTTACATAGACCCAATTAATAATCGAAAGGAAATAATATTCTTGCGATTCTGAGGGATGACAACTTTTCCATCAGTCCTGCCACAGCTTGGAAATTTATTTCTAAGGTTCTCTTCTAATTACTAAATAAGTGCCAGTTCATGAAAAAGGTTTAGTTAATATTTTCATTCACCTAACTGTATTTCCGATCGTTACATTCTCTATTCTGAATAATTCATGTAGATAGTGGCTTAGGAGTTAATAACCTTTCAAAACTGCTATTTTGTTGGTATTTGTCACTCACTTCATGTTCTTCAGACATATGGCTCCAGTTTTTTTTCTTCCTAGTTGATGTTCATATCAATTAAGAACGTTTTTCTAAACTACAGTTTTACAAAATAAGTTTTTGTCACTCAATTAAACCTGAATATAAAGTAAAACTAACTTTCTGAAATTATTATCATTATAACAATATTTTATCTTTTGATAATAATTAGTTTCACAGTTTTATGATCTTAAGAACTTTTTTAATTTTATATAATTAAAATTTTAATTTTTTAAAATAAATTTACATGTTTTCAAAATAATTATATAACACATTACATAACTATATTATAATTAGTTATTACAACTATATAACGACATTTTAATATATTTTATTATTTTTTTTTATTTTTTATCACAAATAAGTGGTGAATGAAAAAATATTGCTCATGGTAGTGGTGTAGAAAGGAGGATTCTGGAAGGACCTTGATCTTTGACCCCGGGGCTTGACCTTGAACTTGGTCTTATGACCAAAGCCGCGGCCTTGACCGTGCCCTATGACGTCATCAAAATATTGCAGGGGTCAAAATATTGCAGACGTCATCAAAATATTGCAATACGTTATCTTCATTTAAAAAAGTGAATCGAAAACATTATGAACTAATTAAATTTAAAATACAGTATTTAAATTAATTTCCCAGCAAAGTTTAATTTAATAAATATAACCTGGAATAATATAATAACACGTACTTTAAGTTATTTTAATTAAAAATATTTAAATCATTTTTCGTTTAATTACACACTTAAATATTAGATTTAATATTATTTAAATATAACATATCTGAGGTCTACAGCCTCAGATATGTTAGGATACTTACTGCCTTTATAAAATGTGCCCAAAATATTTGCAAGTGAAGCACAAATTATTCGTAAAGAACGTAGAAATTATTATATTGGCTGTTATTGCGATTTAATTGCAGTTTACCTATTCGTAACGTCTTTTCCCTTTACAGTTGTAAAAACTTCAACTAAAAATAAATAAACGAATTAAAATTTACTTATTTTCTCATCTTTTATTGTGTCAGTATTTCAATATTTCGTTGTTTTATTTTACTGTAAAAGAAATAATACTATCTGATATTCAAACCAATGATATTTCTTAGAAAAACTGACCTCGTCTTCGAACCTTATATTTTCTGTTTTTGGGGAAAATGGGAAAAATTTCATAATTTAAAAATTAACCGATTGAAATTAGGTGTTTTTTTTATTATCCCACAACCGTATAAAAATAAAATTGCATAAAACATAGATAAGTAAATTATAAATTCGAAATAAGTACTAAAAGTTCATTTAATATATATGTAAAACAAATACAATACATTACAAGAATACATATAATTCTTATAAAATAGCAAAAATTATCATAATTTCTGTTAAAAAATGTGATTAAAACATCAAAATTGTTCTAAATAAATTTGAAAGTTAACACATTACATGCGGGAGGTATATCTGTTATTCTCAGCAAAATTTTATTACGCTGACTTGAATATTTACTTAAATGATGGACAGACAAAAAATGAGAACAACGATTCAGTCAATACATATAGAAGGTTAAATATAGACTTATCACGTAATCGTTAAAAGTATGATATATACAGTATTAATTGAACCCGTTTCAGAATCAGGGGATGGTCTCCCACATCAAAATAAATAAAAAACTTTATATTAAAAATAAGTCCGGATACGCTTAGTTTGTTTCAATATTTGTACTCATTTAAAGTTACCAAAAACCATTACGTGGGATATGGATATTTTTCAACTCTAAGATGTTTTCTTGGGTCCTTAAAATGGTTTTTATTTTATTATTATTATTCATTACTTATTATACAAACATTTTATAAATACATATATAAGTTCGTTAGATAAAAGTAATGAATCCGTTAATACACAAATAAAAAAGTACTCGTCATAGAGTATATGAAACAAACTAAAACACTGTTTTTCTTTATCTAGTACGCATTGACACTAGAGTAAACATTTTTTTTCTTTTTATATTTCTTCTGGAAATAATAACATTAAAGAAAGCACCACCTCTTATCGTTCCGGAAGAGTATGTAAACAGCCTATATACAATTACTTTATAGTGTTAATTCAATCCATGTACAAATATGTGAATGGTTAACACTGAATCAAATGTGGATTAGGCATTAAAAAACATGTTTTAACAGTTTGTTTCCATAAAAACGTTTATGAGGGTTGTAATCTTTAATGTCATCATTGTGGTAGAGGTTAAATGTTAAGCTCAAAGCAAATCTTAAATTAAAAAAAAAAAAATAAAAGTTTTTTTCTATTTTACTGGAATTTTTTTTATGGAATTCATTATTGCTTTTATGGGGTTATCCATTTATTACGTAAATGTAAATGAGAAGAATCAAACATGATCTTTAATTTTACGTTTGAAAGGTTTCTAAAATATAACAACATAATAAGGCAAAGTAATTAATTATCCTACTTTCGCAGAAGAAAAAGAATATAATAAAATAATTCTGTAGAAAATTTTTCATTTTTAAATAAAATCCCGAGAAAAATTTTAAATCGAAGTGATCAGAAATTAATTTTGAAATCAGAAGCTGTGATATGATTTTTCTCAAAAAACCGATTGAATACTATAATTCCTTCTCAAAATAAGAATAAAATATTCAAAATCTAACAGCCATGAACAACGATTAAAGAGTAGAAAATAAATTGCTACATTAAATAACGATTAAATGAACTAAGTGGGGATTTTTATTAAAAACATATTTGTTATTTTTTTACGATTCCCAATTTTACTTATTTAAAAGTGCATAATATACTAACTAATATTACAGATCAGGGGTTTGTATGCTCATAAAATAGCCTTTTTTATTTAAAAAAAAAACACAGCTCTGAACGTTCAAATGTTATGAATCCTGTTCTCTTAAATGGGGTTAACAAACAAAAAATGAACAAAAATTTTTTTTTTCTATAGTGCTATTTGATTCCAGAATTAGTTGGATAAAAAAAGTAATTTAAGGAGTTTTTAATGATTTACTTAACTTAAGAATGGAAAAAAATGTATGCGCGTACATATAATTGTAGTGTACTGTGTATGTGTACATGCAGATGTATCAGATTCTCCTGGGGCTTTCATAACCTATTCTATCGTAAAGATAATGGGAGTAGAAAATAAAGGAATAACCGAGTTACGGTTTGTGAAAGATTTTCCTCGGATTTCAGCTATTCTGGTGAAATGAGGACGTACTGAAACTTTTTGCACGTTAATTAAGGGGCAAAATTACTGATTTATTTTGGTTTATGACCTGTAAAATAAAATAAAGTAGTCCCCAGATCCCAATCTGTAGGAGTTCTTAAAAAATCTTGGATGAAAACCAATAAATTTGGGTACAAAACATTGTATTTTATGTTTGACATACAATAACTTCGTTATATGGGTAATAAACAAATAAAACATTTTAATTTAACTTGTAGAAATTTAATTCAAACGAAGTGGTTAAGATACATTGAATAAAACAAAAAAAATTAGAAATTTATTTAGAAATAGTATGTACTAAAATGCATTTTGCATGTCCATTTTCAGCACATTCAGCACATTTCTAGCAAGCTTCTGTGCTATTTTTTTTTTTTTTTGCTCTTTTTAATTCTTCAGAGCTGTCCTTAAGCTGCTTAGCTGCTTTCATAATGCGGACAATTAATTCCTCACAAAAAAGTATTTTTTGTTTTGTATATAATATTTTTCATACAGACCCAGACGCAAAAATCTAAAGCTGACCAGGCGATATTGGTAGCCAGGAATGTGTACCTCTACGATCGATCTATTTCTCAGCCAAATAATAGTTTAAACATGTGGAAACGGGACAAGAGAAGTCGGAGGGCGCCATCGTGCTGGAAGTATACATTGCATCTTGGCGATGGAGGAACATTATATAGCAGCTGCGGCTAATCATAAAGAAAGTGAAGCTAGACTTCAGCAGTTAAGCGGTTAGGTAATATGAACGGTTCAGACAGGTGATTGTGAAAAAGGACGCACCATACATTGACCCTAGGCGACTATTGAAAATTACCTTCCTCCGTTTCATCAGGATTTATTTCTGCCCATGTGTGCTCATTGAGTAAGTTTTTGATGCCGTTTCAAGTGAAATTTGCCTCGTTGGTAGACAAAACATGATTGTAGAGTTATAAATTTGTGTACCACCAGTTGCAGAATTCAAACCAAACCGGACCATCTCCTGGGTATGACGTTGAAACTAGCTGTTTATGATAAAAATTTCAGTGCGGCTTCATTTCACCGCGGTATTTGAAATCCGAGCAAAATATTTCACTAGCCGTAACTCACAAACGTATTGTTTTAAGATATATGTTTATATGAACATTTTTCATTATTTTTTGCTTGTAAAATAGGTTATATGAACTTTGTCCAATATTTTTGCTTGTGAAATAAATTATAAAACTCCCGGTAAAATTCGTAATATATACTGTATATGTATTGTTTACAGATGTGTTAACATAGTATGGGAATCTTTAAATATTTTTTAACCGTTATACGTCTTAAAAATTGAATTCAGTAAAATTGTTCCTACCTCAGAACGATCTATTTTTCGATGTGACATCACACCATCGTAAGCCTAGCGAGGTCAACTAAAAAATTTTAGTTGGAAAGTTACGATTGTGACAACATTTAAAAAAATATTGAATTCAAAATTAAAAAACATCGAACTAAAGAGTTTTAACTGAAATGGTAGCCATTTAATGTGTTTTACAGCTAGTTTTAAAAATTAACTGCCGTAAAACAATGAGAAAATCCAATATGAAATGCTTTAATCTCAATTTCTCCAACCTGAAGTGATCTAATTTTCTTTATGAGACATGCCCTAGCCAATATGAAGGAATAACTTAAACGTTTAAATGCAAACGTTATGATTGTAACAGATAATTTTTAAGGAAAACTGTAAAAAAAGTGTTGAAAACAATTTGAAAAATATTAACAACTTTTATGGATAGTTTCAAAAGTAGCTTATTACGCACCTCGGGCAATGGATTCATATTGAAACATAGTTCATCTTGAAATAGGAGCATTCGGGTAGTGCAACCTGAAACCGATTCTTTTACGCTAACCTTTCTTTCGGAGCCTTTAGAATCAGGTGACATAACCCTACTTTTTCCATTTTATAAACTTGTTTCCTCGTATGGAGATTTGGAGTGATGGTCTCAATTAAAAAATAGACCGTTTTGAGATTTAGGCATTTCCTAAATTTGATTTTTCTATGTTAAAGGTTTAAAAGTTATTTAAGGGTACCCATACTTTTTTAAAACGTATATATATATATATAAGTGTGAGGATCTGTGTGTGTGTGTGTGTGTGTGTGTGTGATGTTGTCTGTCCTGGTGTATGTTGGTAGGTATTCCCTAAGTACCAAAAGAAAAAGTAAATATTGTATTTTATAGATATATGATAAAAATTTCAAATTAATATCAAATAATAAATGTGTGAAATGATTGGTTATACTCGTAAGTTTACGATTAATTAACATTTAGCTACGTGTCATGAGATCGCTGGTGACCTGAAATAAAAAAGAATTTTATTTCATAATTTTTTCATTCCATTTTCGTAATGGATCATGTTTCCAGTAATTTGTATCTTCTTTTATTTATCACTATTTTTGTGAAAATTAGTTATTTATTATAATTTTTGTTCCACACAATTTTTTTTTTATATCTCATTTTTTCTTTTAGAGCGGGTAAAAAGTCTTTTAAATTGTAACAGTATTTCATGTGATAGAATTGTCCAAAAAATATTTTTAATGTTTATAAAAGTTAATGAACGATTCATGTAGTCAGTTTAATTTTTTTTTTAATATTCTATAATACACATATCAGTTAAATAATACTGGAAAATACTTAATATAAACTGAATTTATTTCAATTTAGGTAAAATTAAAAATATAAATAAAAAAAACTGGAATATTTGATCTCGAGATGAATTTTGTTAGTCTCGTATATACACCACGGAAATATCTTACAAACAGACGAATATTGTTGATTATAAACTCAAACTTTATTTGGTGCAAGAAACATATTCTCTAACATCGCTACTCTACTGGAATTATTTTTATTATCATCAAGTAACTTTTTTCTGGTTTTTATAAATTTAACTGAAAGTTTTTTTCTTATATAAGAAAATAAACACATAATGACAGTAATAACAATAAATTACGCATCAAAACTGGATTCACCCAACGACTCTAAAGTTTTCAAATTGTACGTCTACAATTAAGTTTACAAAACTTTTAAGTTATAAAGTTTGGTTGGATTTCTTATTTACATTTCAAGTAAACATTAAAGTTTTTCTAATTGACTTATCCATAATAGAACTAATATTTTTTTTTTTCTTAAAAAGTTTTTGTTGAAAATATATAGGCTATAAGAAATATTTTACAGTGCATGAACAGTACAATTCTATTTAAGTTGGAAACTTTTTAATGCAATTGTAATTTATTTTATTACTGTGTATTGTTATAAAATTGAGTACTCTGTAATATTTATCTTAAGCAATTTATCAAACAACTTAATAAAGAATTTACAAAGAAAAAAGTAACCCTTTTTTGTTATTTATTACTTATAACTTACAGGACAATTTTATGAACCATTTTTGTTGTATTCCTTTAAAAGGAGGTTTTTATAGGGATTTATCGCTGGCCTAATAAATGTGTGTAACCATTTGCACCTCATCTTGCCGTCCGTAATTTGAGATATCGTTACTTTAAGAGCAAAAATGTAATTTACATTTTTGATAAACCTAAATATATCAAAACTTCAATGGAACTGCAACTCTATCTATCACATTTGAAAGCATGATATATAGTTACACAAAAGATAGTCTGGCTGTTTATAAAAACTATAAAAGTATATAAGTATATAAATATTGATAATTAAAGAATTCATAAGTTTTGTCTTAAATATATTTCAGTGTGATAAGATACTCGGGTAATATATTTATAGTGGGATCAGGTGCTATCTGAACGATTATAACTCCGATACTTCAATACCCCGTAAAATTACGTGGTTAGTCTAATTTTTGTTACAGCATGATATAATTAAAGTGATCAACAAAAAGTTGTCAGTAATGTTCTCAATTCTGCCTAGTTCCTATGTAAAAAAAAAGTCACATTCCAGAGGATTATGAACAGAATATACATCCAATTTCTAGAACGTCCTGCAAGTTGTGCCCTTAAAAAGGCTTTTCTTCTATCGATCTTTCGTACAAATATAATCCTCTCTTAAATGTTTCTTACATATTCGTTATGTTTCTTATTTCCGTATAATTTTTTATGTTTTCCATTTCGGAACTATGGATGTTAATTTCCTCTCCTAGGCACATACTGAAATCACAAGGACTTGCTTTCCAGTGTTTGTATAATTTTAAGGGGTGACCAGTAGCGAACTGTTCAGGAATTAACAATTTTATTGTGTCATGAGTCCGTCCACAATATTATAAAAATATTGCGCCTCAAAAAGAAAATGCTGGCTTTAAAGATTAAATTATGAACTATAAAATAAAAACTACGTAGAGTTTTTCCTTGTTAAAAGATGCTCTTTTTACATTTTTATCATAATTTATTCGATAAACCATAGGAATTATGAAAATTTACGCAAAAAAGCCAGTTCTGTCTCATTTCTCAGTAGTGCAATTTCAAATTTTCATTGTTTCATTAAAAGTGTATATAATTAATTACACGAAATATTTGTTATTGTTTAAATAATATTTTCTTATGTATGGTTTCAGTATAGATGCTATTTAATTTTTTACTTTCTCAACGAATATAACCAGAATAGTTGTAGAAACATTCCATGAAGAATGGAATAGGCCACGGAGGCCCAGTGCTCTGGCCAGCCCGATCATCTGACTTAAACCCCCTTGATTTCTACCTGTGAGGCCATTTGAAACATACGAGGCGTGTTTTTAAAGTAAGTACCGTTTTGAAATTAAAAAAAAGACAAAGAGACTTTTCATAATTATTTTATTTTTACATGAAAGCCAGTATCTTAAATCTACTTTTCTACATAGTTGCCTTCAATAATAAGGTACTTCTTACATCGAACGACAAGCTTTTGTATTCCTTCGTCATAAAAATTTGCTGACCGATTTAACAGCCACTGCAACATGGCCGTGAGCACAATTTTCTGTACTTTAACCGTTCACTAACAATTTCGTAAAGAACACTTCTTGAAACTTGAGGGAACTCCAATGATAATGAAGAAA
>JAAAKQ030084883.1:0-33550 GCA_010016005.3 Zanna intricata | reverse complement strand
GTACTTGTAAGTTTCCTATTTGATTACAATAAAATTTTATAACTATATTGCGGATAATAATTGACTTACCCTCGTACCCCGTGAGTAAGTTAAGTACACATGCATAGAAATAAATATATATAAAAATGTCTATCACGAATAGTAATTGATAAATTTGATAAAAGCTTGATTATTTTTATAATATCAATATTTTCATTTACATTTTTTAAAAAATCGATAAAATTTTTGTTTATTTTAAAATAAATAAAAAAATGTTTTCTGTATTTCTTCAACCTATTCCAGATCGATTAGAAGTTATCAAGAATCAAAAATCTGGCAACAGATAATCGTTTGTCTATAGTATCATTAAAAAATATTTAGTAAATTTAAAAACTATATATTTTCTACGAATTTCTATTCATAACAGTGCTTTTGCAAAAAAAAAATCATTTATATCTAAATAATAACATATCCATTTCTTATGGAGATGAGAGAACTGGTCAACGGAAATATATTTTTTTTCTACTTGACATAACAATTCGGTTTACGAGAAAAAGGAAACACTTTTAATAGATATAAACGTATTTTAAGAAGACCTACCCATTAATTAAAGATATTTTTTTCAAAAATTCATGGACAGTTTTTAAATGATACTACTTTATGTTTTAAATCTGAATTTCTGTATCTCATTAACGAGTACGTAGTAATTTAAATTACACAATATTTATAATATATTTTATTAATTTCTTTTTTATGTCTATTATTTTGACATAATTACTTTAGTATTATGTTATGCAGTTATTATTTTTATGTATCAATAAATGTAATTTACTGATTTTATTTATATTAATTATTCTCTGTTTTCTTATCGACATTTTCTTAACAGTTTCTTTGAGTCTTTAAACGATTATTTTTTTAAAGTAAAATAGCATACCTACCCTTCAATGATGTGAACGATGTAACAATACACCCGACTTGAATAAAATACTTTTTTATTACGTATAACGTACTTTAAGCACGAATTTGTTGATTATAGCAGGCTAAAGTGTAATATAACCGACGATGTTGCTTTAATCATAAAATCGTCGTAGCACATCAGCTCCTAAACAGCTGATTTTTGAATAAAAGGTACTGAAACTCAAATCCTAGGAAAGATTTATACGGTTTATACGGTTATAAACCGGCTTACATACAGTTTAGAATACTAAACTGTGAAAATCGGTGTTCTTTTACGGTTTATACGGTTATAAACCGGCTTACATACAGTTTCGAATACTAAACTGTGAAAATCTTTCACAGAGCGTTCTTTGGTTGTTCTCCTCGTTACTTTCCTCGACCAACGTTTTGATGCTAACTTCTAATTAACCATACACTCTCGCCTGACAATGATGACTATTTTAACAGGCTACAGTTATAATCTGTATTGGAAAAAGCACTCAGCAACCCCACAATTCCTGAATCAGCAAATTTTCTGCCAACATATGGATTCTTCCAGAGGCGTATTAATCGATCACTCGATATACCCTTTGTTGAAACTAGATCGAAACATATGAACAAATATCTTCTAATTAAACATGTGGAAGTCTTATTTTGATATCAAGATTAGCAATTAATTTGTTCTAGACTAATTTTTTTTTTTCATTGAATATCACTAAATGCATCAGTCTATCTTCCTGCTGGACTATCAACATCTTTGAAATCTTGAGGTTTACTTCTCATGGCTTTTAAAGTGCTTAGATGTTATTTTCATTATAGCCTATAGTCTTTGATCCGGTTATTCAGTGATGATTCTGAGTCTTATGAGGATATTTGTGAATTTTATCCAGTCTGGAGGGACTTTAACCCTTATAAAAAAGCGCTTTTCTGTTAATTGTATGCTGTTTTCCTGGTTTTCTTTTTCAAAGCTTAACCTCACTACTATACATCAGCAATTGGCCGCCATCATTCAGTAGAATTTAAATTCCACTTCTTTCCTTTCTTCTTCAGATTTTTATTAATAGTTCCACAAATCGGTAGGAACTTAATTTCCTGATACACTTATATGTTAACTATCAGTTATCGTAGGATATATCATATCCAAATTAGTTAAAAATAAATTCCTGCTTCAAAATTGTATTCCCAGGTACCTTTATCCTGTATAAGTATCCTTGATATAGTATTAGCTTGGTTTTAATTGTTGATATTTGGAGGTTATATTCTGAACAAATTTTATTTAATTGAAGATTCGAATATTGTAGGTCATCAACAGTTTTCTTGAATATTCATCGCTTTCGCTCTGAATATTAGAGAAAATTAAATAATGTAGGAGGGAGTATAAAAATTTGCCTTAATCCCTTATTACTTATCAGTACTCTGCCTGAAAAACGGAAATCGTTTATTTCTACTTTAGTATTTTGATTAAGAGTCCTGTTTTGTAATAATTAACTGAACTGGAACGCCTAAAATGTCCAGAATCTGTCAAATTCTAGTCCGAGAATGTGGGTGCCAATACCCTTTCACATAATTAACAAAGGTATGTAAATTTTCAAACTGTACTATCTTTTTTTCAATAATTTGGCGGATTTCAGTATTATCTATAGATAATCTGCCTTGTGTAAAATCACTTTGGGTATTCGGTATCAATATCACCTTCAGCCTTTCACTAAACATAACTATAAATTTTGTAGACCGTATTCACTATACTTATCCCTCTGTAATGATTACTGCATTTTTATGGTTATTTTTCAGGTTCCAAAGATGAGGACTTCAGCAAAATGTAGAAGTATAATTTAAAAGAATAATTTATATTTCTTTTTTAAGTAAAAAGCAAACTGTAACTTCCTTAAGTTCATAGCATAATTCAACTGAGACAACTCAACACTAATCAACGTTTAAGTTTAAGAAAGTAGTATTCAGTTGGAAAATGCACAAATTAGTCGAAAATTTAAGTAAAATTTCTTCAAAATAATAGGTATAATTTTTTAAAAAGAGAATAATGGAAAGATTATTCTTATTCTTCACCGCAAAAATACGACAATTGCATTAAAAATAATATACCAATAATATAAGTAAATGTATATGCACAGTGGTACTTTTATATTTAAAAGAGCTTGAATATACAATTCTCTGCAGACACAAATCAACCGACTTTGGTCAAATTTATCTTAAGATACTCGTAAACAAAATAGTAAAATAACAAATTCAGGGAAAGAAATAAAATGGCACTAGCTTCCTTGCTAAGGCTTAGTAAAGACGTTAATCACATGTCTAATATTGAACCAGTTCAAGTGTCACTTAGGTATCACAATTCCAGCACATGTTGGCGTTTCATTGGCCGGGCATCTTAACTTTGTCAAGAAGATTAACTGCTGGAAATTTCACATAATTCTCTGATCACTGTCTGTAAATTAAACCTAACCGTTTTATCTTGTAACAAACATAAGGGAATCCAAGAGTCCTGATTTTTTTTCGTTTCGAGAGAACCACAGTGCCTCTGCAGTGGATCTCGCCAACTTGTTGTGAAAACGTCGTATAATCTCAACGTTACTTTGAGGTATCATGCACAAGAGCGTATGCTATATGTCTAAATCGGTTTTAGAGTCACCTTGCATATAAAAAGTTTATTGAATGACTGGCGCGAGTTTCATCCTTACGACCAATAAAACCTCCTATACTTGGTGCTATGTTGCTTCATTTTCTCTTTCATGTGGTACTTCCACTTTAAACGACTATAAAGGTAGAACCCAAGATATCGACCACATCAGAGTGGGATGATTACCGTATCCAATTGAACTTTGGTACAGTCACTCCCTTCTCAACGCCAACGTAATAAGACTTGATTTATGTTGACATTACTTTTATCCTCCATGGTAGCCACTCACCGAATCAGGTACAACGCCGATTGTAGCTTTATTGAAACCAAATGTAGATCCTCGTTAACGTTCAGAATCGCTATATAGTCAGCAAACGAGGCGACGGTGACATCATCCGGATCTGGTAGATTCGCATAAAAAATTGTGTACAAGACTAGTTCTTAAGACGGTCTTGTGGAACCCCTGGATCTGATATCAAAGAATCCAGATAATTCACCGTTGCATTTGACCCGTTGCATTGAAAAAGTTCCGCAAAATCAGGTAGAATAATTGAAGAAGACTGTATTTCAAATTATGGAGTAGTCCTCCCGGATACCCAGACCTTGACAAAGGACTGTTGCACATCAAAGAAGGCCGCCAGGCAGAAAATCCTTCATTCCAGGCACTGTGTGATTACATTAACAGCTCTATGCGAGTGCTCAATGGTAGAATGTCCACTTCTGAATCCAAGTAGATGATCTGGAACAATTTTTTCCTACTCCAATGTCAAAGCAATAGTTTCTCTAATTACTTGGACAGAATCAGCAAGCGGATTATTGACCGGAAAGAAGAAATCTCATGCGCAGGTTTACGCGGCTTTGAAATCTTGATTACTTGAGATATCTTTCATTCCGATTAAAAGTATAAAGGTTGAAGATTACAATTCAAGAGATCTGTAATTTACTTGATGGCCATACATGAGAGCATGACTAACATATTTTGAGCTACTAGGTTAAAACTGGAGCTTTCTTTGTGCGTTTCTCTTGTATGATTACCTGTAGCATCTCCCTAGTTGAGATGGGACTAATCGGAAAGTTTAAAGGCATCGGGTTGTTCAAAAGTTAATTATTTCCTTATCAGCAGGACTCTATCCGTCGTGTGGACGAAATACCTTGCTAAGATGTGCAGCAAATAGATTGGTTTTTTGTCTGTTACTACTGATTCAAGATCTATCACACGCTTTTAGTGGAGAGAATGAAGGTATATATCGTTGAAATCCCTCGTGGCTTTCCTTCTATCTGAATTCAAATAGGAAAGATTTTCCATACAATCTTTGAAAGACTCATTGCTAATCGTCCTCAGCAGTCTTTGCAACCTGTGTGCAGCCCTATTTAGGGATGTTACCTACTCGGGTTCACAGTTATACCCAACCATCGAAGTTTACGATCCGGGGAGAGTAATGGAAACGGCACTCAAATTCCTAGTTGTTCCTTCCCTTATGGAAGGGAAAATAGCAGCTCGTAAAACAAAATCAGATCAATCGGTCCAAAGGTTCGATTCAAGCATTACTCATTGCAAGAACAACGATTCACTCTATATCTTTGTTTCCTTTCTTGGATTTCCCTATATACTCTGCAATCATTGTTATTGATCGGAGCCTGACTAACACAGGTTTCCAATACTTGGAGTGCTTCTGTCTTTTCTTAAATTCTGTATTGTTTTTTTTTTTTTGGATTCGAGATTATAAAATAACCAAACGTTTATAAACGTAATAAAAAGTAAACGTTGGTGTCAGATTCCTTATTATTATACATTTTGATTATTTTGCATGAAGAATATTCATTTTTCTTCTGACCCTATACACTCTCTAACTTCTCTTTGATTATTTCTATTGGGAGAGAGTAGTGTAGGTTTTTCACAACAATTCGAAAGGCTCTTTCGTCCTTTCTGTGAATGTACATCCAATTAACCTTTGCTCAGCAACTAAGTCTATAATCATTTTGCTCATCCGAATATCCTTTGAAACAATTGAAAGTTGTTTGTCACCATCTAGCCGCACATTGTGATCGCCCTTTCTAACAACTGTTTTTACTAATTCTTAAAGCTCAGTGATTTCATATACCATAATAGACAACAGTCTGATAGTTTTCATCTGGCTCACGTTGACGCTGGTATCCTCCACCGAAGGTTGTCAAATTTATTCCACTACAAAGGTGCACTATTATTGGCAATCTAGATTCGAGGTATACGTGGAGTCTGCTGTGGAACGGAAGCTGGTTTAGAGTTCATAATCTTACCCTCGCTATCACTGCTTGTGCCCCGGTTAAATTGGTAGCAATATCATTTCTAATTGTCTTCCTGCGAGGTAGGTTCCTTGGGTCATTGCTTGATGACTCCAAGGACCACGTTTCCATAGATTAGTAAACAATTTTGCAAGATTTACTCTCATGTCATTGTTTAATAAGCACATAGCCGATTATGTTTACATTTTTCTATAGCCTTTAGGTTAGCCCCACTAATGTTAAAAAGAGATAATAAAATGATGCCAAGTGAATATACCTTATAAGAAATATTCTCGTTTCTTCTAATTCACAATAAGTCTGCAATAATTTTGTAGAAAACACTTTCTTTTTTTTTAATATAAAAAAAATAGCAGCATTCAAATAAATACAACTATGCCGTAAAGTAACAGCTTACTATATTATATAAGCGCTAGTAAAAGATATGCAATCATATTCATTATTGTAAAATTAGATCAGTATTTAGAAAATTGTTTATCCTGAGGTTAAATTGTATATAAAAAAAAAATGAAATAAAAAATAATCCTAACATTAGCATAGTGTGTCATGAAGCTCATATCATTGAAACATTAACGTAATTAGTCTGGGACATCTAAAATTTATTGTTTTGAAGAAAAATGGAAAAGAGTATGTTTTTTCATTTTTCTGAATGAAGCAAAGGAATGCTTTTTTCATTTTACTGATTTTGTAAAATCTTAAAATGCGACTTCTCTATCATCTGTATTTTCAATAAAAATAACAATTTCACTTGAAATTTCACTAACAAAACAAAAACATGAGAACTTCTTATTATAATCTCTTTTTTCCCTATTTTATCATTATCGTTTAATTTTCATCCCAATTAAGTAATTAATTACCACTCATAACAACTGTCATTAATAGAATAAAAAGAAAGGGTACTAAATAAAGTAGTTTTGATTAAATTAGTAATTTTTGTAACCGATACTTTAATCTTTAAAAAGCAGTAATTTCTTTTAGATAGAAATAAATTATATACGTTAGCTGAACAGC
This sequence comes from Zanna intricata, assembly GCA_010016005.3. NCBI lineage: Eukaryota > Metazoa > Arthropoda > Insecta > Hemiptera > Fulgoridae > Zanna > Zanna intricata. The sequence goes on along the minus strand of JAAAKQ030084883.1, from coordinate 26,709 downwards.
GGCAGATATGAACCAACGGGTAAGTACAGGCTGGTATAGTATAGTATAGCAGAGCGGGTGCACTGTTCGCTACTACTACTGTTGCTGTCAGACACTGTACTGGGTCTCTGGGGATCCGCGCCACTACTGGGAAATGAGGCAAAATGAGGGTAGGGTGGTACTGCCCCTGGGGGCTCCCTCCCCTCAGGTGCTCTGAAAACTGCGCTTCAAGTATGCCCCCACCTAACGGCAGACAAAAAACTCTGATTAGTTCTAACTCTCCAGAGGAATAAACCTGGATCCCCCCACTCTACTTCCATCGCTACTTACTTCTGTTTTTATATTACGTCATTTCTTGCTGCTTTGCATTCAGTTTACTCCTCTCCCTTTTCACCATCACTCTTCTCTCACTCTAAAACTCTTTCCTCTTTTCCCTTTCGCCTCTCTCTCACTATTTTGTTTTTCCTCTTCCTCCTAGAACCTTTTCTATCATGGTCTCTTTTTTCGTACACAAGCAATTCATAAATTTTATTTCTACTGTGCGTCTACATACATTTTTCTCAATGTGTACACATATTCACAATCACTCGGAATCTTACACTCTTGAATACACATACACGTGTTTTTTTCTCAAAAGCTCGCGCACACGAATGCACGCACGCACACACACAACATACACCCCACACATACATACAATTATATTCTTATGAAGTAAAATGCTATTAGAGTGTGTGTCCCTGTGATGACATAAATATTGTTTCCAAATAAAATTTTTATTACTGAGAGGGTTGTACTTTAACAGAAACATAGAGTTTTTATAAATTTTATAAATTAACACTAAAATATATTTATAATTAACTTTGTCTACCCAAAATACATATATATCTACCATCAGCTAAAAATTTCCATATATATGTAGTATATAACTTTTATGAAACGAATATTATTTTCACATTTTATTATCAATATATTGTATCGTTTATAATGTATTAAACCACAATATTATTTTTAAATTTATATTTATTGTTAAAATGCCTTAATATAAAAAAAAAATGTATACAGAATAATTATACATGTAAAGTGGTTTTTATACATTAATACTGCTGATAATATTTAACGGAAGTTTACTGGTAATAGAAGTAAATATTTACTTTTTTAGTAACTATTTCATTATATTTTATTAATAATTAATTTTATTTTATGATATTTTCAACAGTATAATTGAAATCGGGCTTGAATTATTTTTATATTTTATGTAGTACTTACATGATTTTAAAGAGAAAAATTCTTATAATGTAAGGATTGAAAACTTAATATTGATTACTAGGAAAATTACAACAGCAAATAAATCTCAAAATTCAGAAGAATTTGGAGTTCAGTCTTTACCCGGATGATAGACAAATCTTTCCGCTTCAAAATTATTTAATTGCAACGTTGGACCGCTCCTTAACTTCTTAAAAAATGTCCTTCATTCCCCTCCCTACAGTACTTAAAAATATATTAAGCTAGAAATTAGTTCATATAAATATCCTGCTCATCCATGGATACACATACATATACAGTGAGTTCCGACGAATGAAAGTACAACCGCTAATCGTTGTGTTTTTAGAATAATCTTAATAGTGAGGTGACTGCCATTTACTTGAATCTGGAAATACAACGATACAGAGACCATATCTTTGTTGATTCCGGACGGCAATAATTGTACTACAATCAGTGAGATCCATAGTTTGACATAAACGCCCGTGACTTAATTAACAAGGGACGTGGATCAAAGGAAAATAATTTTCCAGTGGGTTTACTTTTATCAGATTAACTGGCTTGAGAAGGACTGATGAAAATTCAGCCCTTATGATGTAAGCTTTACCTTCCGCTACATAAAACTCATCACGGGGGCCATTTTGAATGCTAAAAAAATAGCTTCTGAGGGTGAAATAATTTTTTTAAATTATTAACTCTTCCAGATCATTCTAAAAATGCAACTAGGGCTGTTTTCAGGGAGTTACTAAATCTGACTATTCATTAAAAAAATTGACTATTTTACTACAAAAAAATACTTCTGCCGCGTAGGGCTCATCTGAGAATTTAAGAATTTCACCTTGTGATGAGGAAAAAATTATCTTGTGTAATTTACCAACATTATCTGTTTTGACTGACGTACATAAGTTTATGAAAGTATTTGATCTTTACAACAGCCTTTGTTACTGGATTATTAGTAGTGAAATGATTAATAGACTGAGTTACAAAGAAAAATATTTAATCGGGGATGCAGGTTGATGTGATTACAATATTGAAATTATTATATTATGTGTTTATATGCTATTAGAGAGGATCCTGAAGAACAAAATCTAAAACCCAAGCAACATCCTCACATCGATTGTTAAACAATTATCATCAGTAGTTATAAAATAATTAGGGAAAAAAATTGTAAATAAAAAAGCAAATTGAACGAAAGAGGACAAAAAAAAATTCCGAAATTTTTGTATAAAACGATTGTTTTTTTAATAATAATTTATGAACATAATTATTGTTTTATAAATACAGGTAGAGAATATTTTTTTAATCATTTCCTTTATTTATTTTATGAATTTTGTCACCACTAATAAATATGATAACAGTGATATTTTCATTAAAAGATCACTATTATCTCTTTAAAAGGGGATTTGTATTTAAATTTAAATAAATTGGCTAGAAGATGAGTTAGATTTTTAGATAATTAATTAAAAATAAAAACCGAAGTGTAATAATTTCTTCCTCGAAGGCCGAAGTATCATTATATGTAACCCAAAACCAATTATATTTTCAGGTTTGATATAAATATGTATCGCTACCTTTTTTTTTAGAAATAAATGGAGATTTTTTAATAGAGTAGAGCAATCTCAAATAAAATCCATGAAAATTCTAGAATTTTTACTTAAAATTAATGTTTGATGTTTGCGGTACGAAACGGTGCTCAAACAGACCGTTTTGAAATGTTGACAACTTTTTTAAGGCGCCCCAAAATATAATATAATACTTTAAACTGTAATATAATTAGATTTAATGCATATTTAACAGTTAAAAAGAAGGCAAGGTTTTTGTTGTAAATTTTCGAAGTAGAACTATGTAGTATAAAAGAGGAAAAATTTAAAAACACCATTTACTATTATTAAAAGCTTCAATATTTTATGTTAAAACAATAATCTGTTAAAATATTTAACATAATTATTTTCTTTTAATGATTTTATTTAGAGTCGCATCAACAATTACAGTAATTAGCGACTAAAATAACACTACACGATTACAAAAATAAATAAATAACAAAAATAAACAATAAGGAAACAGGAACAATAAACAAAGTCAAGAAACAACAAATACAAACTAAATTACATAAATCAGACAAAACCGCTAAATTGTATTCTTCATTAACCACATTCTTCATGCGGAGGAACCGTAACAGACGTTCTACACCTTCTTTCCGGTTTAGTAGAAATTTCATTTCTCTCTCTTTCTCTGTTTAGTCTCCAGAACTACCGTAAGGTATTACTTCAGAGGATGAATGAGGATGATGTGAATGAATGTGAATGAAGTGTGGTCTTGTTCAATCTCAGATCGACCACTCCTGAGAAGTGTGGTTAATTGAAATCCAACCACCAAAGAACACCGGTATCCACGATCTAGAATACAAATCTGTACAAAAATAATTACTAGGATTTGAGCCTTAGAACTCTCGACTCCGAAATCAGCTGATTTTTGATGTCGCGTTAACCACTAGACCAGCCCGGTGGGCTTAGAAATGTCATATCTGAACTGGTCTAAGTTTTTCGGATGGCGCCAAATGTTTTGCAATCGAAGAGCAGATTGTACACGGACCATTTGACCTTGCATGCCTCAAAGTTTACTGAGGACAGCCAAATAGATGAACTTGGGGCAGCATCGTGTCTTCAGTCCTCAGCCAAGTTAAGTCTTGGTCTCTTCTGTTGTTTGGGGAAGGAAGTTTCTTCAGCACATTCTCCTGGATATTATGTTAAGTCGTGGGAGGACTCAGCAGCCAGAACTTATTCCCACTGAGTTTGCAATGAGGTCAAACAGACCTCATGAAGTCTCTCTCAACGTCAATTGTACTTGGAGGCCATTTAATATGGCTCTTTTGGCAGCCTCATCGGTCCTTCATTCCCGAGGAAGCTACAATGGCTAGGGACCCATACCAATATCACAGTCTTATTTATCCTTAAAAGGATATCATGAATAGTCTGGACGGTCAGTTGAAAACGTTTGCATCTCAAGTTCTCAAGTACACTCCTTGAGTTGGTAATTTCTAGGAAGCTGTCGTCACTACGGGTCTTGATAACTTCCAGGGCGAAGTAAATTGCATAGGCTTCGCAAAAGAACGCAGAGGAACAGGCACTGAGCTTAAATCGTATCTCGGTTTAGGTAGATCAATAGAACAGTCATATCTTTCGACTGAGACACAGTCGTCTGTATAGATGAAAGTGTACCCATTGAATTCCTAGCCATTTTGTTGAATTGGTCCTTAGCAGACTGGTGGTTCCCGATTAGGACTCCCAGATGGTGAATATACGATCTCTAGAGATGCGTGTAACTAAAGGGCACCGCATCCTATTTTCTTAGGATCTTCGGGGCAGGAAAATCTAGTTCTTGGAGATAGCTAAGCAGTTTGAGGTTGAAAGACTACGGTAAGGACAACTTTCCTTCAAGTAGTGAAGTGCGAGTATGCCTGATCATTTGTAGTGAGCGGTAGATTTGTCGTGAGCGGTGTCTGATAGTCTGGTATTTCCTCTTGTAATACAATGGGAGTTTATCGCATTCCATATAGTATAGTAGAGTATTCCATATAATATAGGGGAGGTGGCGAGTGCCCTTATTAACATGCGTATGCAGGTGTTGTGCACGAGGTCAAGTATGCCCTTGCTTAGCTCTTCAACAGAGTCATATAGCATGGATCCGTATTCTAGCTAATAATTGGTATCGTAAAAACGAATCATTCTAGAAACAATCAAAATAAATATGCGTTTCATTTATGTGTACATTAAAAAGTAATATTCAGTAATTTTAAATATATTATTAATTATATTTATCGTTTGGTACATGAATCTATCATGTCTAAAATGTTGAAATTATTATTTAGATGATCAAATATTATAATATTTAATATTTAAAATATTATTAGAATATATTAATAATATTTATATCAGTACGATCACAAATTTCAGTATTGCTATAAATCAACATCTAGTTTTTTTCAGCGATTCATCAAAATTCAGGTGGGATAGAACGATATACATCTGATGTGAAAGAACATTCAGTTTTTTCGAAAATTTAATTTTACGTCATTCGTACGTTATCACTTAGATACGCAATATAAGTAATCTTTACAGGTCTTTTCATTTGCAAGATAAACTTAAGTTTAATGTACTTAAGGATACCATCTTTTTTTTTAACCTCCGGAACCACAATTAAGTATACTTCAGAGGGATGAGATGAATGAATTGTAGCGTGTGTGATAAATGCCATGCCTGACCGGGATTCGACCCGGGACCTCCGGATGAAAAGCCGAGACGCTACCATTTGGCCACGGAGGCCGGCAAGGATACCATCTTAAGTACGTGAAACTCTACGTAAAATTATTCACTAATTATTTCATATTTTATTCGTTTGTTAGCCTAAGTCGAGGTTTTTCTTCTAAAGAGTTGAAGTCGATCCAACCGGATAAAAATTTAGTAAATATATGCATAACTCCATATTACATAATCGTGACTTTAGGATATAAATCAAGTGGGATAAACAAATAAACTAAAAAGAAAAAACTACTATTAAAATTTAGAAATAACTATCAACAAAAGTAAAACTAATAGACTTTTTAGATAGTAGCACAAATTTTATTCAGCTCTTTATATAAAAATATAAGTAGCGAAATAAAGAAATTATTGAAATTGTTATATATCAGAATAAATTTATTAAAAATATAACCAAGATATTAATAACCTGTTTCCCCTCCTTTCTTTTTATCCTTTCATAAAAAAAAAATGTTGGTCTCGCTGGAATGTTTGTTCCGTATTTAGCAACTCTACAAGCTTAAGTCCAAAATCTGTTATTCCCCTTGTCTTTAAATCTAGCAATGAATCACTACTTTTAAATAAGAGTCGATTGGTTTCATGCGGGTGATGAATATCTTTACGCTGAAAAAAAAAAGTCGTTATACAATAAACAACAACTGATATACCGTCAACGTCAATTACACTCCACCCGTTATCGTTAACATCCCTTTCACAAAAAAACACCTGACGTCATTATTCTTTGTTGCCGTTGTTCCATTCAGATCTCAAGTTATCTTAATACATATTTTCATTCCTAATCAATTTGTCCAAAGCATAAAATAAAGCATTTGTCCCCATTTCATAAACATTTTGGAAATTCATGTAGGAAATTAGTCCAATCTATTGACAACAAAAACACACGAATTATATACTCTTGCTATTAATCTGACCGCCACAAATTCTGAAGCTATTTAACTACTGTTTTATGGAATAACGTTGATAATTTCTAGAGTAACTTTGCTGTAAATTTTTTTCATTACTTTATGAATAATTCAAAATTGTAATTTTACAATGATGAATGTTATTAAGTGAAACTTTACAAAAATTTACCAGATTTTATAAATATTAACGGGCCGATAATTTCGCTAGAATTTTTTCAACCAAAAATAAAACCAAAACTGATATAGAAGTAAAAAATTAACTACTTTAACAATCCAGCCTTAACAAGTTGGTGTAATTCTAATATTCTGCGTGCGCTCTGAAATTTTATACTTTAAGTCGATTTTATATTGAATCGAGTCGATTCTGACTTAACGTTTGCTATTATTTCAAAAATCTATTTTATAAGAGATTTTTTTTTTTTTTAATTTGAAGAAGATTAGATCTTATATTAAAGTTAATAATTTACTGATTTTAATAATTCGAATTTTTTTTTAATTTGTTTTTTTTATTTTCCACTCGTTGATAAAACAGTTTTCAAAAGGTACCTTTTTAAATATAAAAAAAATCTTTAACTATCAACAAAATTGTAATAAATATTGAATAATCTTGATATGCATTATTTAAATGTAATCCATCAGGTCAAACATCTAACACATATCGAGATATTTTTTTTTTTGGGGGGGGGAGAAGTAATACCTTAATTTTAGCAGTCGATTCTCTTTAATTATCAAAATAAAACTAAAACATGGTAGTTAAGTAGTATAATCGATGTGACCTTGGTCATTAAATATGATTCTGTTACGATGTATTAAATTAGTAAACATAGTTGAGAAAAAAATTGTCCCAAACTGTCATATTTTCATTGAGATAACCTATATTAAAGTATTCGTGCATTAACGAGATAACATTCAATTACGACTTGCTAATATACTTCAATTACATTTTATTAACTAATGGAAAACCATGAGAACACGGTTCAGAACAGGAATGATAAATATTTACCGTGTACAGTAAGTGTAAACCCACGGTCTGCATTAAACCCGCAATGATTTTTGAATTATTACTATTAAAGAACAAAAGGTATTATATTTTTTATGTAAAAAGTAATAATGTTCTTTTTTTTCTTGGAACAAAGCTGATCTGAAATTCTTAATGTGAACTTGTAGGTCTATATCTTTGTGTCGGAAGATTCTAATGTTTTATAAAACCGCATTTCACATCAGCATTAACATTAGGAAAAACGCCGTTCCCTGGTCGAATTGAGAAGGCAATTTTCTCTATTTTTAATAGTTCCCCAGGGCTGTTTTTCAGTTTGAAATGTATATAACGTTCCCTTATATTATTATTGCCACTCGAGTGAGAGAGTTACAGCTCGCTCGGAGGACGACTCTGTTTAAGTCACAAAACGATCTCCCTGTTTTTATCTTTCTCGCTCCTCCGCACTCCATCTCATTCGCTCGCTCTAGCCTTCATTCTCTCCGCTTTGCTCACACTGTCTGCTATGTATATAAATATCTGTTTCCATCATTCTTTCTCTTTTTATAAAAACATTCTTATTGTTTTTGAATAAGGAAAATCGGAAGAGAGAGTTTTGCGTCCTAAATTCACCTATGTACCCTAAATTTTATCAATTCCTCTCCTTTCAGCCTTTATTTATCTATAATCTAATATCTTTTCTACCCTTATTACCCTTTGTTTGTCCCAAAATTTTTCACAAAAAATAACCCTTATCTTTTGTTTTTAGAAATTTTTTATTTATTATTTTTATCTCCGACATATATCATAAAATAAAGTCGTTCATCTCATTAGTGAATTTTATACATTCTATAGATAAAAAATCAAACGACTGAAAATTAAAAAAAAAAACCGATAAAAGACAGTTAACTGGATAATTTTTATTGCTTATTTGTATAAAAAATTGTTTTATTTTAAAAAAAATGATCGTCGTGATATATATTTTGAGAACGACAAGTAAGGTGTAAGAAATATTATTTAAACCAAAAATCCATTTTTTTTTTTTTTATTATTTAAATTTACAATAATGGCATAAAATTGTGTAGGTTAATAGAAAATTTATTAGGGAAATAAATAAGACCATCCCTAATTTTTTTATCATTATGATGAAGCGAATTATTAGCTTTAAATCTGTTAGCGAATGTATAATGTAATAATGTTATAGAAGAGTAATTCGTAATAATTTATGTCTGTTTTTTTTTCTTTTTACGGAAAGAGCTTTACAGTGTTAATATTTTAAATGATTTGAATACTAGATCGTCGATACCGGCGTTTTTTGGTGGTTGGGTTTCAATTAACTACACATCTCAGGAAGGTCGATCTGAGATTGTACAAGAATACACTTCATTTGTATTCATTATATCATCCTTATTCATCCTCTGAAGTAATACTTTACGGTGGTTCCGGAACAACTCTCTTTTTAAACCGAAAAAGAGAGTATTATTATCCTTAATTTGATATTTCATATAACGAACTTAGCCAAATTGTTATTAAATGTAGATTGCTATTTATTTTCTAAATTATTATTCTATTGGATTTTTTTGATAAGTATTAACAGCTTCTTAATATATATAGTATTCTTACTTTTTTAAAGCTGCTGATAAAAAAAAACCGTTATATCGCAAAAAAGGTTAATTAATTATAGTTTATTATTTTTTTTCCACTTGTTTATTTTGATAATATAATAACAGAGATAAGCAATATACATGATAACGTTGTTTTTATGTGCGATTGGTTTATTTCCGTAGGACTTATAAAGTGTCATTTATATCGACATAGTGTATAATCTTTTAAGAACATTCGTTATATCGAAATTTATTGTTATTTTGGAATATATTTGAATACGGAATTAAATTACGTAAATCTTCAGTTATATTTCAGCGAAAAACACAAATGAAAATCAAAAGAAAAATATTTACTTGTGTATAAAAATTAATTAATTACTTAAACTTAATATAAAGAAATTAGAAGAGTTATAAAAATCCCTTTCGAGATTACAAATTATATGAATTTTACGTACACCCTTATGGATTAATGAATGCCACAATTATTATCGTTATGAAGACGGATAAGAAATGAGCTACCATGTAAATATTACTTTTTATAGAAATATAAGAGTGAACGTTTAAGTCGTTATAGCCAACCACTAAATAATTTTTCAAAGAATCATTAAAAATACAAAATTTCATGATGCGGTAATAAAAACAAAACTTATCTACCAGTAATTGAAAATATATTTTGTTATAATATTACAGTTTTTAGTTCCTTTAAATTGAAATTTCATACAGTTGATAAATTTCACTTTCCTAAAAGTGAGAAATTTGTTGCAATTTGTGTAGAATTTTTATTCATTTTAGAATAAAACTAGGAAAAAAACACTAATAAAAAATAAATATTGTCAACGTACTTATTTATTTATAAAAGCATTGTCATAATACTTACCCTAAAAAAAGTAATTTATACGTTACTGCTCAGACTTTTTTTTTAATTCTGGATAAATTTTTTGAAGACGGTTTATATCCGCGTGCACGTATATTTTATATTTAATTAAAGAGAAAAGAATTAGCCAGTTTCAATGATGACTATTACCTGTACTTCTACAAAACTTTGAGAATGGGTTTTGGCGAAAACGTATGCGTAAAACTTCATTATGAGGTCACCGGTAAAGCATATACAACGGAGGATACAGTATTTTACAGCCTCAATTCTTAATATTTTAAAACCAATTTTGTAAGAGATAGCTTCATTGAGCCCGTTTTAGCAAAAAAAAAAAAAAAAAAAATGGAAAACGATTGACTTCATTTGGATATTTCGTTTATTAAAAACAGAGTAAAGTATACGTGATATCAGTTATTTTATGTAAAGTAATATTGTAGCACAATTTTCGTAGGTTGCAACTGATTTAATATTTTATTCTATATAATTTCTATTTTTCTGTTTACGTGATATGGAAAGAATGAACTGTATATTTACTAGTAGTTAACAAAATTTGCAGAATGAATTTTCAAAAATATATAACTAAGTATCTAAGAATCTATTGAAATTTAAACAATATCTGTTATTTCTTTACTTGAATGAATTTTTCAGTTCCTTCAGACAGGTTCAAAATTTCCTTCAGACAACAAAAAATTGATTTTCGGTAATAACAAAGATTTTTTTGCAAAGATTGAAAAAAAATATTCTTAAACATTGCCAATAAAAACAAATTTTTGAAAGATGCTCCATTCTCGCTGCAACAGCTTTTTGCTTATGAATCTCTAATTCATCACTATGGTAAGCTTTCTGAGTTATTTTCTAGCTCAACTAGCAGAACAAGAAACAAATATATACAAGTGCCAAAAAAAAAGTAAAGCTGTAACTGATAAGAATAATTATTGTAAGGCTTTAAAAGTGTTCAGTCAGCTAGACAATAAATTAAAAAAACTGAATTTAAACAATAGGTTAACCAAAATTAAACTAAAGAAATAGGTAAAACCTAATATATTGGAGTAGAAGTTTACGGACAGTGTAATATTTTTCAGATGTGATGGCCTGAAAAGAAGTTTATATATGGTTAATATTGTACAAATAGTAAGCAATATCAGTATTTAGTATTTAGATTAGTGTTAGTTACCAGACTGCAAACAGATAGCTATGTCTATCTCTGCGGAATTACTGAGTGTACTGAATGAATGTACAATTTTATAATTATATTCTGGTTAAAATAAATAAATTTACTCGCTAACGAAATATTTAAAAAATTTACTCGCGTATTATTTACTAAGTAATTTATTACTTAATAAATTTATTAGAGCGAGTAAAAAATTACTCGCTCTATAACGAAATAGTTTTTAATTTAAACGCTAAGGATAACTTTCAGCAAAAAATAAGAAAATATATCTACTTCAAGAGATGGAATAAAATTTTTAAATCTTCCAAAGAAGGATTTTTATTCAGAATTTTCTCCTATTGGCAGATTTTTCTGTTTTTCGGTGGATGAGAATTCACGTTACTGAAAGATTTCACAAGATGAAAATGAAATAAAATAGTATAGAGAAGTTTTACAACATTTTTTTTTTTAATTTGATCTAGGGATCCCTTTTCCGAACTTGTTGGCACTGATTATTAATACTTAATTTCAGGGGATGAATTTCAGTAAAAGAGTCAAAGGGAAGAGACTGAAATAAAATATGAAACAAATTTCATACAAAATATTTTTGAAATTTTCGCCAATCGTTTTCTTTCGTTTCAATAATACACCGCTCGTACATACATAGTATTCCATGAGGTTCCTGCTAAATTGTATAGGCATATTCCTTTGATTAAAATAATGATAAAAGCTGGAATAAATATGGATCCGAAAACGCTTTACTTTGAAGTTACGACAATTGAAAAGATTTTTCCCCTTTTTTGGATTAAAAAATCTAGCAGTGAGGTTCTTCAACAAGTCGAATTTATAAGTAAATTTATTGTGTTAGATGCAATTTATACAATGCATAAAAAAAAATTCATCGCAATGTCCTCCATTAAAACCCTTTTGAGAGATCCCATTAAATATCTTTAAAATATATATTTTATAAACTTATGAAAGTTTTTCTCATATTATGAAACACATTAAAAAAACTGCAGATTCATTTGCAGTTAACATTACATCTATCTTTTCCTGAGATAAAACTTATCTTAACATATAAAAGACAATCTGGATCGGTTAAACGCAAACTTAAGAATTCATTCCAAAATTAACCAAATCATACCGTGATTCCGGTATGCTGATACTAATTTTACGTTATACAGATTAATAATAAAATAAATTATTTAATTAATCTAAGAAGAAATTCTTCATGGGATGAAATTTTAAAGTCTATGTAATTAAAAATATTACGTGTAGGGTACTGTTTTATTACATGTAAATACAAGTAAATTTAATTTGTACAGTAGTTGTAACTCTATCAAAAAGTGTGTTAATACGTTGGAAATCTATTTATTTAGAAAAAATAGAAAACCGAAGGCTTACAGAGAGATAAGCACTTAAATGCCTTATAAACATTTAAATAAAACGCTATGTTGAATCTCGCCTAAAAATTATCACAAATTAAAAAAAGTACAGTTATTAAAATTAAATTACACAGAGATTGTTTAATTATAAATTACGCTAAACTTAAATTAACTATACAAATGCACTATAAAAATATTATCAGAATCATTCATAAATTACCATTCAGTAAATTTTATAATTACACAATTATAATCTTAAAACTACGATACATATTATCAAATATTTTCGAATTAGAATTGAGCGACTGATGAAATTTTGAAAAATAAAGAAATGTAAGGACTGATAATTAGTGAGGAGAATGAAGACACTGTAATTAAATGGAATGTATTTTTCGAAATAAGGAGCTTGAAACGTCCAAATGCGATTTAAAGAATAATAAAGGCCAACTGATTTAATAAAGAAAGCGTCCTCATGATCAACTGTTCAGGTTCATGGTACGTAAAACAAAGTATTACTTCTTAAAAAAATTTATATAAACCAATAAGATTATTTAAGCTTTTAAGTATAAACAGCAAACTCATGATGCCATCTCTAACTTGTAATGACTACGTTCAATAACTCACGTAATAAATTTTTCGATTAATCAGCAGGACAGAATCAGATAGAAAATTACATATTATAAAACTCAAATCGAAATCCCGGTTTTACGGAAGTTATCGAATTCTTCAAAAGAGACGTTTAAATTGTATTTTGGATTATTTTGTCATATAAAAAACGATTTCTTACAGTCGCCTCTTATGAACAATTTCTTAAAAGAGCAACAGGAAGTATAATTATATAAATCAAAATTAACTTTTTGTAATTTCATATCCGCGTTACCAGTACCAAAATGAATCGTTTCTCTCTTGTGAACTGAAGATTTTGTCTGGCCTATCTATTGACAAACGCTTTAACCTATCGACAGAAGTAATTTAATAAGCGCAAAATAAAATTATACAGAAATACTTTTCAAGAGTGAAATTAAAACTCTCCTTTTTAAGCTTAGAAATCATATAGTTACATCAGTTATTTGTGCTTAAAGTTATAAAAGTGTGTTATATTTGAGGCAAGACAAGGGATTAATTACGCTGTCAGAATTAGAAATATAATATATGTTAAAATGACTTGTCACTTCTAGCGGCAACCAAGAAATATATAAAATATAGGGCGTTCAATCAAAAACAATAATTTAGAATAATTCAATTATTCTTAAATTCTAAAAATATTAGAGCTCTTTTAATCATAATATTTAACATCGTTTATTATTTTCTTTATAGTATTACTGCTTTATCAATTCGAATACACGTACAGCCTACAGATATACATCATATTGGGTTATTAACACTTAATGGCGGTAAGTTAATTAAATAAGAAGTAATTAAATTAGTTTTTTGTTTATTCATAAATATAAAACATATTGTGAGCGATTCATACTCAACGCTCAGCAAAAAACTACGAAGATAAAGTGATGAAAATTTATATACACGTTATTCTTACGGTGAAATGTACATTAAGAAGGAATTTTTGAAATTCCGAATTTAAAGAGTTAAAATGGAGTAACAATGAAATTTATTATTTTTTGAATTTTTCGGAAATTAACCTTGCTGAGTGTAATCTTCATGCGAACGTAAAAAAACCAATTTCTCGATTTTTTATAATTATAGATTAAAAGGAGTGAAGTAAGGTAAAAAGACTTTGAACAATGATAGCAAATTTTTCCCGTTTCCAGTTATACTAAACAAGATATTCAGTATTTTGGGCTTGCAATTACTTTTTAGATAAATATGTAAAAATCATTTTCGTGTTTTCTGAATTTTCATTTTTTAAAAGTTGCGGTAATATACGGTGCGGAGCGTTGCTACCACGTTACTTATGTGTTTGAGAAGCGATTGGCTACACAAACACATAAAATACTACCCAGGGGCAGAGCTCCGTGGCTAGACGACCGACTAAATATCCACTCTCCGCTACGGGAAACTCAAGTAACGATATAGTGTGAATTATATGAATAAAGTTAGCGTTTCTTGTCAAACCATACAATTCCATTCCCTATACGTATTTACCTACACTTTTTCCTTTCTTACAGTTTTTTTTTTTATTCGTACACTCGTAAATTTTGTAATATCTGTTTACTTTTCTTTTTACGATACTTTGTACTTTTTCAATTACTCATTTTTTGTAAGTTAAATAATAATCTAAGCTTGGTGTTGAGGAATTAAGTTTTATATTCATGTTTAACTTCTGATTATATATTTTGCGCCTTCATCGTGTAATATATAATCAGAATTAGAACGTGATAGAATTAGAATTTGAATGTAATCCAGATTTGAACATACATAATATTAGTGTAGCAGTTAATGATGTTATAAAACAATTTAGATCCGGAGTAACAGTCCAAGGTGAAAAGATAAAGATGCTACGATTTGCTGATGATGCAGTAATTCTACCTGAGAGTAAAAAAGATTTAGAAGAAACAACGAATGGCATGGATGAAGTCCTACGCAAAACCTACTCCATGAAAATAAAGAAGAACAAAACGAAAGTAATGAAATGTTGTAGAAATAATGCAGATACATCACTGAATATAAAAATAGGAAGAGAAAAGATTATGGAGATAAAAGACTTTTGTTATTTGGGAAGTAGAATTACTAAAGATGGACAAAGCAGGAGCGATATAAAATGCCGAATAGCACAAGCAAAACTAGCATTCAATCAGAAATATTATTTGCTTACATCAAAAATTAATTTAAATGTCAAGAAAACATTCTTGATAGAATATTGTAAAAATTAAATCTTACTAAATTTAGAATAAAAAAAAAATATATTATTATTTATCAATGTCCTTTTTATAATAACACCGATATTTGTTTGTAGTTTTAACCCATCAGCCAAACATATGGTATCAGATATTCACATGAGTTATCCACTCACAAGAACAATAAACATTGTACGTTAGGCTTACTTGAAAATGTGATTTTTCAAGCGATTCCCTGAAGAAGGAAAAACCTTTTTCCTCAATTATACATATTAAACCAAAATACTAAGTCCGTTGAAATTCAGATGATGTTCAATTCGACAAATCTTTTTAAAACTAACATTAATCTTTTTAAAATTAACATTGTTATTCTTAAAGAAAGTAACTTACTTCAGTTTTCCTGCTTTTACTTTAGATGCTTTATGTACATTTCCTCTATAAAATAGAGAGCAAAAAATAGTGTAAAGAAACAAATTAATCTACCACCTCCGTTAAGAAACGATGAATTATATAAACTATCTCTACTTACTGGAGGAAATTATTCCATCTTTTCTACTATGCATGTGCTAGATCGTTAAAAAAAAAACAACAACTTGTTTTAAATATATTTTATTGCAAACACATCAAGAATTTATTAAATAATTATTTTAAAGATGTTTCATTTTTATTTTTTCCAAATTACTTTTTTATTAGAAATTCAAAGATCTTTGTAAACCCTTTTTGGTTCGTTGTAAAAACCACATACATTACAGTTTGGTTGTTTTATATAACTTGTACTTTAAAATTCAAGAGACGATCGTAGAAAGACTGGATGGTTAAAGGCTAAATGGTGTTTCTGTACATTTGACAAAGGTGTGTCCATGTACTGTAGTTGTATGGTGCCAAGCTTCCTGTCGCTGTACGTCTCTAATTAACATTCCTTTTCCAGCAGTCATTTTGCGTGTTACTCCCATGGGATTTGCTTGTCCTGGATCGATTTCCTCCCGGTTCTCTACTACAACTAACGCAGACTGTCATCGCTTTCCCCTAATCTTGTTTACTATCTCCGTATACATCCTCATTCCTATAATTCTAATTTTCATTAAAGACTAACATAGAGCCAAAAAAAAATATTACATTTTCATTAGAAAATTATCAGCGATTTTCTTTAAAATTAAATACTACAAAAAGAGAAAGATCCAAGATATGATATGTTGTAACGGGAAATTTAATAAAACACCACAGGGCACCTTTGAAAAGATAAAATTGATGGAAAAAAACAAATTATATGTACGACTGAGCTAACTTTCACTCAACACTAAATTTCTTCAAAAATTTGGCGACAGTTTTCCCGAAAAGTGTTACAAAAGGCTTAATATGAAATGGAATCTAGTAGTTGAGACGCAGTTAATGATTTTTAATAAAGTTTTATTTCGAAACATTTCGTAGTCATTGATTTAACAAAGGATTATTAACTTTTAAAATAGGATACATCCATGTTATTGATATGAAAATTTAAATTTTTATTATTTCATAAATGATTTTATATTCCTTGTATTATTGATATTACATTTTGATAAAAATTACCACAATAAATGAGCTATATTTTATTGAAATTGTAAACTCTAAGTTTTTTGAATAGCACCTACTATGCGTTATTAAACAAATGTTCAGTCAAGACGATTTGACATCTTTATTTTCTGTGAATTTTTCAGAATAATTATAATTTAATCTCATAAAAATTAACAGAAAATAAAATTAATTTACAGCAAAAAATAGTACGTATTTAATACTTTTTACATTTCTATACTTGATACCATCGCCAAATTAAAACCAAACATTCTGTCGTCAAGTTTTTTCTATTATTTCCTAAGTATGGTGCCGAAATCTAAGGTATGGTGCTTGAAATTTAAGAAAAAAGTCGAGTAGGGTTATTGTTTTATCGTTTAGCGCAATTTTAAAACGGTACTTAAAGAATGGCAGTTTTTTTTTAAGTAGGTCAACAAAAAACGCCGCTTGTACTAAATAAATAAATCATACTTACAAGAAATATTAAAGATGAGAGACCTGCGTGTTGATAATAATATGAAAGTGAATGCGGAGTTATTACATAATTAAATTACAACCCGAGTATCAGCTAAGAATATCTGAAATGAAGAAATATTCTGCGATTTTTTATCGCCCCAGTTTTTTCCCAGCCAATTTTCAAAAAGTTTTACGTGAAAATATTTTGAGTAATAGAATGACTTCAAATTATGTCATATTTTTTATAAGAATGTTGTACTTAATAATTAAGACAACAAACAAATTAAAATTATTTTCAACCTGCCTACATTAGTATGTAACATTTTGTTTACAAATCTTCCATCTAAGTGTAAAGTAATTAATATTAAATTACCAGAGGAATTGGTAAAAAAAACATCACAAACATACACTTTCTCTCTCTCTCTCTCTCTCTCTCTCTCTCTCACACCCTCTCTCTCTCACTCTCTCTCTCTCCTCTCTCACACACGCGCGCGCACACGCACACACACGCACGCACACACACACACACACACACACACACATATATATATATATTAAAAGTGTTTATTAAAAACTTTTAATAAACTTTACGATAGCAAAGTCATGCTATCGCAGACTTTGATCGTGACAGTAATATTCTCATTAGAGAAATGACGTATCCAGGGAGTCGTGGTCTCTTCGAACGTCCCATTTCGTATATAGAAGAAAATTTGGAAGAATATAAAAAAATTCTGATCGCTAAAAATGCACACAGAAGAAATAATTCTGCTCTGGAACGAGTTAAGACTAATCCAGGGCACAAGAATATGGAGATAATAAGCAAGCTGTTTCCGCCCGGCGCTACCAAAAAACGAGGAGACGGTTTAGTGCCTTCTTCGATGACCTTAAACGATGATACATAACGAATAATATCGTTATTATTATTTATAATAATATAAATAAAGATTTATAATATCGTTATTATTATTTATAATAATATAAATAAAGATTTATAATATCGTTATAAATATTTATAACGTTCGTTATTTATAAATCGTTCGATTGAATGACCTTATTTCTTCTTTTTAAATTGATTAATAATATTCACACTAGTAGAAAATTATCCAAAGTTAAATGGAAAAGATGGAATATTTTTCTTAGGATATAAAAAAAATTGTATGAATTCCTTTTGACCAGAAAAATGATAGAAATATCGACAAATAGTTGAGAAATTCTCGCTTTCTTAAAAATTGTAAATATTAGTGGATCTACAACTCCTTTATTATGAAAATTTTAGGCTAATGTGAATTTTAATAAATAAAAACTTAATAATAAATGATTAAAAATATTAGTGAGAATTATAAAAATTAAAAAGAACATCTGTCAAAAGTACGACCATTATAAAGCTTTAATTTTCATACATCTATTTTATTTATTTAATTATGAAATTTATATAGCCATTAAATTTCTGACTTTCTAGTTTATATTCCAAATATACAATACATATTAAATTATTTGTTTTAAATTTCAATTTTTCACACTTTTTGTCATCCAATCAAGTCATGATAAATTTTCTTCACCGTAGATGGACACACTTTGGTTTCCTACGAAATTTAATTTTATACAGATGTTCCATGTAGCAGTTATGGTCTGTAATAACACTAAGGCTGTAAAACCTTCTTTTTGGGAGATGGTCAATAAGAACAATATTTATTTCAACACTTTTAAACCATCTTTTACGTTCAATCCGCATCTTGAGATGTTTTATACAACCTTTTCGGTCGAATAATTATTTGACAAGGGTATAGATGTTGAACGTATTGTGTAGCATATTTTTTAACCTATTTTTGCTGAAAAGTTTTTTGTATAGGTTTATTGAATGAAATGGTATCTAATGATTTATAATAAATACTCTCATTTTAATAAAAATAGCCAGTAATTTCCATATTACAACTGTTTTTCATTTTACAGACGGTTGATATGAAGAGGCTTCAGTGCTTAAAGTATGAATAAAAAGTTAATTAATGTTCTAAAATATTAATTGCAAAAGTAAAAAATAAGTTAAAAAAGAATTAATCATTTAAAAAAAATAATAAAATATGTTAAAATCAAGTAGAACAAAATATTTTCATTTGAGATCTTTTTAATTAGGTAAATGACTTTGAGTGAAGTTGGAAAACTAGTTTTTGTAAAAATTTCTCTATATTTTATAGTGAAACGAACAAAAAAATATCAGTTTAATAGTTATTATTAGTATTATTATTTATATCTTCTGATAAAAATATATTTTTTAGAATTATAAGTATAGTTATTATTAAATAATATAATTCATAATTATTTTTAATGTTTTACACTTTTATTTTACTTTTTTGAATCGGATTTATCTTTCTAAAAATTTTATTTTATCTAATCCTAAACGAACTGAAATAAATTCTTTGTTTTTATAAACAAATGAATTTATGTGTTACAATAAATGGAATAAATGCATTCATCGGTATATAACCGTAAAAAAAAAAATCTTACTTTAATAAATAAAACGATCAGTTTGCTTGAATGCGTATAAAATTTTATATCGGACGATAGTTACATCACTAGCTGAAATCATTTTCTCTTTTAATCATTTCTCTTTACATCTCTCTCTTTCATTAACATTCCGGCATATGCGCTAGTATTTTTATAACTGCAAAAAGTAAGTAAATTAAAGGTGCAGTAAATAAAGGAATAAATTAACGTCACATTAAACTCGATTCATATTTTTTTTAGCAAGATTTTAAGATAATTTTTTTACAAAATAAAAGAAACAAACAAAAATATGAATATGAAAATGTAATGTAGCAGAGCGACAACATTATGTACAACGAATACAAAAAAAAATGTTTTTGAAGGAATGAAGGAAAAATGAAGTACAAACCAAGAAAATGTAAGAAGTAAATAGAAAGGGGAGATATGAGACGGATGAAAGTCGGGAAGGGGATGAAAAAGAGTGCTGATATAGAGATAGAGAAGGATCGAGATGGCAGAAGGGGGAAAAGAAGGAAAATGAGTGAGGTAGAATGAACAGCAGAGGGAGCCAGGTAGTTAGCTATGCGATGCGCCAAGGTGCTCTGTAATTTGGATTCAGAGAGTGCCGAATTAGGTAGATGTGAAGGGTAAAAGTATGGATACGTTTTATCTCGACCTCACTCCAGGTCCAAATGTAAAAGTTGCGAGCAAAGTCTACACTTCCCTCCTCTTCTCCCCCTACACTCTCCCATTGCTTGCATCTCATTACATCATTTCATCGCTTTATAATACCACCCACTTTCAACCTATCTACCCGATACTACGACTCGACATTCTCTATACTTCTCTTGTCGTATTGCTGTTCAAATTTCTTGACACTGTATATAGTACTTCACAGCAACTGTAATTTAAAAGAATCAAAACGAATGAAGTACGGAAACTACAACTGTTGATTCAATTAATAAGCTGTTCTATGCCTTAATAGCCTTATAAATAAAAGTAACATTATCTTCGTTTGAATTATTTTCAAAATGTATTTGAGTTAAATGAATCCATACAAAAAAATATAAACGCAAATTAATTTGAAAAATATTGTAATTAAAAATAAAGTAGATCTTTCACTTTCTAGTGGAGCCTTCATACGTTAAAGAAAAAATTTAACATTATTTTATTTACTTTTAAAAAAGTACTTACTCATTCCAATAAAAAGTTAAAAAAGACCTTTGACCTCTACACACAGGTATCAAGTTTCAACTCATTCATCACCATGACTCCCTGCACAAGCGAGTACGAAAAGTACACCTACAAAGCCTTAGACACCTCCACATAACCCTTAGATAAAATAGATTTATCCAGTTATAATGACCCTCAAGTAGTTAACGCTACCTGAATACGCCAAAAAATATTGCAACAATAGATACCACAAAGAAATAAAGTCTAAATAAATAAACTTGCAGCGTCGTAACGAACCACACTTCTAACTTGCCCCACTTAAATATGTTATACATTAATTTGAGCGTAACTGAAGAACTACTTGACTAATCATAAAAATTTTTCCATGCACAACTTCAAATACACTACTACAGTATATCTGAATTTAAATTAAGTTAATCAAGAAAGTTTTGTGAATTTTTGGAGATTTTCGAGCAATAAAATTTTATATATAGGTCTATAAATAAATAAATGTATATATATATATACATTATATATATAATATATATTAATTTAAATAGTATTTATAACTTAAATAATATTTATATATATATATATATATATATATATATACAAATTGTAGGCCTTTATTTTAAATTCAAAAGAAAATTATTGATTTCTACTGTTAACAAAACTAAAAGTATTTTGGAATATCATTCTTTGTTATAGATAAGAAAACTGTCATACGAAAAAACATTTTATATATATATATATATATATATATATATAAGAAAATTATACATTTTCACCCCCATTTCCATCAGGCGATCGAAAGTAATACCAAAATTTTATTCGAAAAATCGATAAAAAAAATTATTGACAAGCTATACAATATCAATCAAATTAAAATTAAAAAATTATATTAATGAAATTTATCCGCATTTATATGAAATTTAAAATATAATTCCTCCCTTATGTAAAGTTGTCAACTATTTTCACCCTTGGACCTTTTTGACACACACAAATCAAATGTTTTTTCGTATGACAGTTTTCTTATCTACAACAAAGAATGATATTCCAAAATACTTTTAGTTTTGTTAAAAGTAGAAATCAATAATTTTCTTTTGAATTTAAAAAAAAAACAGGCTCTACAATGAAATTTGTATTTTATAGAGGGGAAATTAAAATTAAAAACAAAACGGTAATGACGATTGTTACTGACTGTTGAGTTTCAATCGTCGAAAATAAATCTTATTATGCGAGCAATATCGAAAACAGTGAACCTAGAGCCACCGTGTATCACTGATTAATGTCTTCAGATGGGCTATTTCTAGTCATATAAAATCTTATTCTTTAAACTAAAGTTGCGCCAAAATATTTGACTGGATAATTATATTATCTTTTTAATTATTAAGCCACTATCTTTAAAATTATAGGCGACTGAGTTACATTGGTCGTCATTTTTAAGCAAATAATTTTAATTTTAAAAGATCATGAAATGTATGTTGCTTATCATTGCGGAAAAAAACCCTTTATTTTCTTACTGATCAATTTACTATTTGATTTAAATTATGTCGCAAATATACAATCAAACGGAATATATATAAAAAAGGCATTTTAAGCATAATTCTATTTCTCTTAGTTCATAAAAATAACTAAAATATTTATTACTAAAATTAATTCAAATTTTATTTTCTTTAATTCTTGCTTCCTTAAATCTTTCACCAAAATCCTCACAGAGTAAATTGTAAAACCCTTTGGGAGATTGGAGAAGGAAACACCGTTTTAGACTTTCAAAAAACTTCATAAAGTTAAAAAATAGTCTACCTTGTTTAATTTTCATCAATTTATTTCGGTCAAATTTATTCTCTAGTAATAAATTATAAAAAAATAACTTTTTTAAAGGAGAATCCGACAAGAATTTCCAGCTCAAAATTAAAAAGATAATTTTTAAGGACAGTAATTTAAAATTTCTACTCTCCGACACTGAAATTATTTTTTAACTCCAGATTTTTAATTAAATGTATTATCACCATAAATACAGTATAGCTGATCTTTTGTCCTTTTATTATTATTTTTTCTTCTAAATGCATCTTCGGAGATAGAGAAAAAAATATTTCTGTAAATTAAAAGTATTTGAACAAAATATAGGTAAGATTACATATGGAAATTATTATGGTAAAATGAGATAATTCCACAATTTTCGATAAAGCAGGCTTTTATGTGTTAGCTTGTTCAAACTATACGAAAAATACAGGTCGATATAATGAGAAATGTATGATAAATGGGGACAGAATAAAATAATGGGCTTTAGATTTAGTTACTGTAGCGTTAAACACGAAGATATTATGAAAATAACAGAATAATATGGAACAAAAGTCCAATAATAAAAAAAATGAGGACATGTTTTCTGTAATTATCTGATACAATGGTTCAGTTTATATTCTAAATTTTATTTAATTTTTATTTATTTTATCTTTCAGCAACTATATAGCTATCTCTTACAGACTTTAATTGAGTTTGATATTGAAATTAATTTTACTAAAATTGGCGCACAAGTACACAACACGTTCATCTGAATTAATCCTTATTCAGTACTGAGGTTAAATCAATAAATTTACGCCTACAATCTTCCTCATAGGCCAAAAATAACGGCTGAGTTTAAAGCCAATATTGATACACAAATCAACCCGCATAACTGATATTTATATAATAAATCAGAACATAAAATCAAGGACGCTGGCCTCTATGACTGAAAATATGAATACTCCTGATTACTAAATTAAAGTAAGTAAGTTAAATAAGTAAGTTAAGCAAGTAAGTTAAGTAATTAAAGTAAGTTATTAAATTAAAACCTTGGTTATCAAATTAAAGTATTTTTTGATTAATCAAGGTAAGTCGAGGCAAATCACATTCGCTATGCGGAGGGTGACTGTCCTAGTGTGTACTTCGATGCTGTCTTGATTCTGCAAACGGAAACTGTGCAGTACCTGGACTTCACCTGAGTAGGCGTTTGATCTGGAAGTATTATGCAAGGATGAAGATAAAACTATTGAACGCAAGGAGGCTGCCATGGATGAACTACACTGGCTGCTACGCAGGAACTCAGGCCTCACGTAATCCAACAAGATCTTAATTTATAAGGCTGTCCTACGTTCAGTCTGGTCTTACAGTATAGAATTTTGGGGAACGGTTAGTATTAGTAATATGGAAATTATACGATGATTCCAGAACAAAGTAGCGAGAGTGATTGCCGAAGTGCCAAGGTTCACGCGGAATGACGAAATTCACACGATTATCTAGAACTACCGTTGATTCGCGAGATTGTAGGGCAGCGCGATTTCAAACGCCTCAGAGATTTGAGAATCATGTAAACTACTTTGCAATTTTCTACTCGATAACAGCAGGGACGTTCGATTGTTGAGACGTGTCCCTGTATTCGATTTACACAGATTTGGGTCTGCGTAAGAGTTTGGAGTCTGACAATGTCAAATTTTGTAGTATTGTACTTATTTTCTTTGTTTTTACTCTTTCTTTTAGTCTTGTTTTTTCTTTTTCTTTTTTGTTATTAATGCTTACTTTTGTGGGCTATGTGGTGCTGAAATTAATGTTTTGCGATTTATGATTGAGCTTGAAATTTAATATTGAACTTTAAGTTTACTTGCAAATCTTTATTATGTATTATTTATTTTTTGGGGTTCCTTAAGGACATCCTTATCACGTGCTTCTTTTGTCAGGAGACTTACTTATGGCTCCGCAGGAGAGCCAGTTGTAATTATAATTGCAACTGAGCGAAAAAAAAAATAATAATTTTTTGTTTGGGAGTACAATGAACATAATGCACAAAATACAATAACAGAATAACAACATAATACAAAATTATTAATAAAATTAAATACTTTTTATCGTTTAATAAATTGATAATACCATGGGAGTTATAGCACATTTATTGATAATACTTGTGAGCAGAAAATAAGCTTCTCCTACTCCTTTATAATCAATCACGGATTTGCTAAAGTTTTAGGGTTCCAATTATTTTCTTACAAAAATATTAATAAAGTTCACTTCATAAAGAAATTTGAATTAGAAAAAAAAAGATAATCTTATAAGTCAGTGAAATATTTACTAATTAATAAGTATTGTATGCGTACTCCACATCGATCTTAAACATATCCAGATATTTATTTAAACATTTGCTACTTGTATAACAAACTTTTAGAAAAATTATGATGATGTAAATTTACATTATAGTTTATTGTGGAAATGAACTTTATTTTGCCTTAATATCAAGTGCTTTAAATTAAAAAAAAAAAAAAGTAATTTTAACTTAATAAACTTAATTATAAGTGAATAAAGTAGTTAAAACGTGAGCCAAACTGTACAATTCACTCAAAAATAAGTACTCGTATATATAATATTTGCGTAGATGCAAATTTTACATCTACGCATGTAGAAATATTTAGAAATTCAATTTTATTAAATAGTTCACAAAATATAAATAATATTTGTACGTTGTGTAGGATGGTAATAGAATTAAAATTATTAAGTATTAAAACACTTACTTTCAAAATACTTTAACTGTTTCTTCCTTATTTATATAGATATGTTTGATCTTTTAGTCTTTAGGGAAGTCATTAACAGCATTCTGTGTGGATTTACAGATAACGCTGTTAATGATTCATGTTTTTAAAAGAGAGTTACAAAATCTCATAAGTATGTAATAATATATGTTCGAAATATATTTTTTCATTGAAAATATTAATTTTCTCAAATTTTAGAAGTTTATAAATTTAATATTATTTAAGCGAGTTGAGATTTTGGTTTTATATGGTACGTGTAAGAGTTATGTAACTGTAACGTGTAAGAGTTTTTTTTTTTTTTTTTATATATTAACAATTTTATCCTAACATTGTGAATAGTACTTATATGGTTATTCGTACTCGTATAAATGGTGAAATTAAAACAAAGCAATAACTGCATTATAACTTGTATTATTATGCTTATTAGTATTCTGATTATTTTGTTTCAAAAGCGAAACTGTAACATCATTTTTTTTTAAATGATGACAGTTTTGTTTGTCTGTAAGTCCATGTATGCCAGTTTCATGATGCATCTTCTGTCACTAGGATTGTTTTTGATTTTATTCTATATTTTAAGTAGCTGTTGTCCATAAGTATAAGATGAATAGCTCTTAAAAAGTGTCAAATATTTCATTGTATCGAATTCTTCAGTTTAGCTATTGGCTAATAGAAGTATAAGTACCAGACCATGTGACATATATAAGAAAGCAACATTTTGATGGTGAGTGCGATGGTAAGATGCATTGCGAGAAGTGTATCAATTGTTCTTTTTTAGTGCTTGTTTATTATTAAAAGAAATAAATTGAGTAATTTATTCCCAAAAATTATATTAATATTCATGAACGTAAATTAAAATTTAATTTGTTGATGGTTAAGGAATGTACATTTCTTATGTATATTTTTTACGATGTCTTTATCGTGATATTGAAATTGATACGTTGTCCGTGTGTTTCTTATTCCGTAATAAGTGAGTATTTTCAAAGGTTATGAATATTTTACCCAGAAGGCTAAAAATAACCAAATCAGGCCAATTATTTGATCAGGCCGGTCAGATTAGGCCTGATCAACTGTTCGGCCTGAAAATGATTCTCTGTTATGGTGGCCTGTTATGATTGAAAACTGTGATTTTGGTTACGTTTTCTGTTAGCAGGTTGTTTTTTATATTGTTTTTTATTTTGGGTTTCAATTAACCACACTTCTCAGGAGTGGTCGACCTGAGATTGTACAAGACTACACTTCATTCGCATTCAT